>JASDQU011027771.1:0-14709 GCA_032191745.1 Picea mariana | reverse complement strand
TGGAGTAGGATTTGGATGCTATGTTCCTGTAAGAATCTTGAACAAAGATAATAAAGAAGATAAGAGTTGGTGGACGTAGCCCCAGGGCGGGGGTGAACCACGTACATGTTGTGTTGTTATGCTTTGTGCAATATATTGATGTGCTTATGTGTTTACTTGCTTAGTGCTTTCATACAAATGAATGATAGATAGATGTGTTGATTCTTAGTGCTTAATGATATGGATGGATGTTAGATATGACCTATATAAATATGCTTAGTGCTTAAATATCTTATATCTGGATGAATACTGTGATTCTCTGTAGTTTAGGGTTTATCTACGCTAAGGGTAGGATTTAACTGCGTTGTAACTAAGAACTGGATATTGATGAATGATAACTGCTAAATTCTATGTTAAGTGTTAGAATCACAGATCTGTGTCCCAGCTAAGGTTGCATACATCTAAGTCCTGCAACCATCCCTGCCTCTACCTCAGGTGAGACTTCATCTGCTTTGCAGGTGTCACCAAAAGGTACAATAGTTAGGGTTTTGTTGGTGCATTATTGTAGCGTTGAACCCTGGGTCTTCCCCTATGCCAACACTCCACTTTTCTTTCCTTTCCACCTTTGGATCTAGAGGCATCGTTGAAGGGTTTTGAGTACCCTTCCTTCTTCATATTTGAATGTGCTTTAATTTTGTCTTTATCTTTATATTTTTGACATTGATGACCACTGCCATCTTGCATAGTAAGTGCATGCACCTTTTGTTTTTCCCATGTTGATGAGCTGTCTCTACTCTTGTGTCAGAGACTCAATAAATTCCTCAAGAGAGGGAATCTTCTAGGTAGATCCAGATATAAATCTAACTAAATGAAATGTGGATAAAAACACTGAGTATTTTGGACCAAGTTTGGAGAAAATGGTGAGAACCATTTGTTTCTCCTCCTTAGATCTATCAACCTCGCAAGCCTTGAGTTGCAACATCAAATCCTTATATTTGTTAAAGAAATAATGGAGATTGTCGAAGTTTTTTGGATCCAATGTGAGCAATTTCACCTCGAGCATGTGTCCCCTCATCTCATCCTATTTTCCAAAAATACCTTCCATGCTGGTCTAGGCTTCATTGGGGGTTTTACGGGAGGATATGTGAAAGAGAAGTTCAGGAGAAATGAAACTGCATATTGTTCTAAATGCTTCATCCATTCGATTTAGATAATTGGATTTTTCTAAGGCTAATGTTGGTTCTTCCTGTATGTTCATGGTTAACCTATAAAATCCTTTTCTTTGAAAATGCATTATCATCTTCTCCTTCCATGCAAAGAAGTTGTAAGGTGTAAGAATGAGTTCTTTTGTAAATTCCATTTTTCCGCTGTCTTCAATATTTGGTACCTACAAAAATAATTTGGTGTGTCTTTTCCCTAGTAGTCCATAGGATATGATACCATGTAAATTTGTTTAAACTACATGGAATAGATATAGCTAGAAATTGACATACACAGTTGCATAGAAAATAGGAGAAAAGAGAAGCAAGAGAGAAAGAATGGAAGAATTTTCATTAACCAAATGAATGAATGATAATTTACACATGATATAATTTGTATAACTCAACTAATGCACACTGGAGGAGAATCCAATGCACCATAGTGGTGGTATAGAGTTATCTAGACACACACCAATAGTTACGAGAATAAACTTCCACCTAGTCTAGTCTCTCAGACAGTTACGGGAGTGAATTGCCACCTAGATGAGTTAACTAGTCTATTAGTATTCAATTAACTAACTGAAAGAGAGTGAAGTGAGGAGGAGATCAAGGAATCATGATTAATGTGCTAGTATGGTGATGATCCCAAGGAAAATGTGCATTAGTTCGTGATGGTCCCAATGTTGCATGGCAATAATCCCAATGTATCATATAGACTCCATTCAACTGATCAAACTGAAGTGAAAACTAAAGAGAATATTCTCCTAGAGGAATATTCTCCCCTAAACTTTAGGAGACTGGATAATGACTACTAAAAATATGGAAAACCTGACGAAAAATAAATCCTAGGTGTGTGTGAAGTACTCCAACACCAAATGCATATTTTTTCCATATTTTGCAAACATTCCTTTTAAAAATGCAAGAGTTCCAGGGGTATCCAACACCATCTGATTTTTTCTTAGCTTCATTGGTTAGCAAACTTAAACAATGAGGGAAACCAAGCACATTTTGATTTACTCAAGAATTTCGATTCATCATTTACATGCATTCATATTTTCCCATTAAACTCGAAACCACACATTTACATCATTATCACTTATGTTGGCGCAAGTTTGATTAGACCAGGGTCCTTTTGAGGTTACCAACAAAAGGTACTGTGTAGTCTAGATTGTTGGCATTTTCATCTCCTCCTAAGAGAAGAAGTCTCACCCGAAGCATTGCTGAGACAAATAGATAGGGAAGGGTAGGGAAAAGACTTAAGAAGATCCATGGACCCTTCAGGACTCATTCTTCTTCTTACGCAAGAGACATGAATAGATATGAAACCTACATGTGCAAGAATCGAACCTAATTACATTGCAAACAAGCAATTAAACATAGAACCATCAAATATAACTCGTAATCCATAAGGAAATACTGTAATGCATAAGTAAACATAGATAGACACTTCATATTTGAAAATTTAGGTCCTTCTTCATATTATCTTCAGAATCTTTCTGTGATTATAGACTCAGAATTACACGGTAGTGTGCTGTACAGAATCTTAACTCTGGACTCATGTCCCAGAGCTCCAATTCTCAACTGATAGATCAATTCATTACAGACTCAGGACTTGACTTCACTCCACTTACAAAAATCAACTCAATACCAACTCATAATGCACTGGGTAACAACAAATACAATGACTAATAAACCAACGTCAGTAGCATCAACAATATCAACAACATTTTTACACTTATGTTCAGCCCTATATATCGTTGGGTTGTGTCTTCCTTCTTGGCTTGCATGCTTTCTTGTTCGATTGCAATCATTTGTTGCTTAGCTCGCATTGCGTTGTCTTTCTCAACTGACTTTTGTTTCTCTTTCTTGCCCTGTTTTCCAACTTCTTCTGGAGCTTGTGCAAATCGTGCTCAGTCAAAAATTTCACGATTCCTTATCCAAAAACAAAGGGTCCAACAAGATCTGACCACAATCCTTGACTCGCCCTTGATTTAAGTGCTTGGTTCTTTCACATATTCCAGGAGCATCTTCTATTTTTCCTTGTCCTTCTTTTCTTCTTCCTTGGGCTCTTATGTTTGTGCTTTCTCTTCTTTTACCTCTTAAAATGAAGGGCCCAACTCGGGCACCAACTCTAAGGCTCATTGTTTCACTCCTTGAAAATTTCCAACTTTGTCCTGCCACTTCTTGGTGAGGAGTGATGCCTTGGCAAAAAACTGTTGGGTTGTTTCCTTGCTATTCGCCTTTGACTTGGATGCGACCAAAAGGTTCCACTCGGAATCTGTTGTTGCATCAACTTGATTCATTTTCATGTATAATTCCTAAATAATAGGTCGGAATTCACGTAACTCTTTCTTTGCTATGGACTGTACCTCAAAGAGGGTGTTCAGCGTGTTGTCTGCCTGTTGAATTTGGTTGAACTTTTGTTGTTGCTCCATAGGGTCCATTGTGGCCATAACTTCTTTGTTTAGCACCTAGATATTTATGTGCACCTCCTCTAAGACTTGGTTTTGTCGAGCAATGATGCCCATCCAGTCACTGACTTCCCTAAATATTTTTGTGCATTCCATTGTCTGCTTGTGCAGTGTTGCTTGGCCGTTGTTACCTTGCAATAATATCTTTTGCATCTGTTCTTGTAGCTTCTGGGGCTACTTCTCTACCTCTTGTTGTTCCTGTTGTAACTGTGCCTTCAGCTGCTCATCTTGAGTGGTGAGTTATTTCCATGCTCCTTGTAGCAACTCGATCTGGTGTTCTGGCTCACCTACATCACCGACCTCAGGTAATTTGGGTGCAACCTTCTGAATCTCCGACCAAGATTCAACAAGTCTTTCCTGCACTCTTTCCAATTTGCATTGAGCTTGGAGTTTGTCATGCACTTCCCACATCCTGCATGTTTGCGCGACAAACTCTTCCTTCCTTGCAACCTCAATGGATCTCTCAGCCTCCTGGAGCCTTTGCTCTAACTAATTAGTTGATGCTCTGATTAGTCCAAATAATTGCGTTGCTGGCCACTGTACCACATCAATAGATGAAGGAGATACATCATTGGGTGCTCATGTATATAGTTGAATCCCATTGGCCGTTGAATGGTCTGAGCGAGTCTCTACCTCCTCCTTTGTTGGTGGCCCTGGTGCGATCCTCATCCTGAGCGGTGCGGGAAAAAGAGTCAGAACCTATGTTCTGGCTATGCAAAGTTGCATTAGTTCTTTGCATTATTGAGGGTCTTGGAGAACCCATTCCATTTGTTCATGACAGGATGTTATACTTTGTCCATTTGTTGATTCTCGTTGGTTGTGAGCATTTGGTATCTCCAACTCTTTTGTTGCATCTGGTTCATGTGTTGTGATTTCTTGGGCACCCTCACCCTTGGCTGGTGAGGTGATTTGCTGGTTTCTTTCGACTTCTAGATTCTCTATAGTTTGGGTGTCTTTTCCTTGCGATGAAGGCTCAGGCTGTTGTTCCTGGGTGTATGGATTCAGACCATTTAGCTTCATGCTATGCTCTGGTGCTTTGGGGTCTAGACCAAAAAATTCTGATCTTGGCTTAGGTGACTCTTGGGTTGTTCCTGAGAGTCCTCGCTCCACTATATCTGGTTGATCGAGCTACATTGGCTCTAGGGTTATGGTCTGGGGTGGACTGGTAGTGGCGGGGTTTGGTGATTGGGGTGGTGGTGATGATGGCGGGTGCTCAGTGATGAATGTAGGTGGAAATGGTTCAGGCTCCATGTCATCCTGAATGTCAATGATAGTGCTAGATTTGAACATTGAGTGGGTGTAGGGAGCAGCTGATGTAAGGGGTTGTGGGTTCATAGGTTTGTTCGACGAGACCCTAGTTCTGGGCCTCTTCAGCAATGGTTTAGTACTGAACACAACACCCAAGATCTGGTTAAAATTTGCACCTGACAACATGACATCAGCTAGTAGCTGACGAAGGGCCGATCTTTTTTTCCACTCCAACTGTTGCATCTCTTCTTCCTCCTCGGAGTCTAATTGTAGTGGAGATTCTAGTTTCTATGGCTCTGGTCCTAAACTTGGTCCAACTCCCACCTCTTTGTTTGTATTCTTCAGCAACTTCACAGGCGGGATATAATGCATTCCCAACTTGCGCTGACTGCGTTTGACTCCTGGCCATGACATGAATTATTTTCCAAAGGCCTCCTCATCTAGATAGAACGAAAACATCCTTGTGTGGAAATATTCCCTGCTAGCATGTCTCGACCAGAAAAATCTATAGTGTCGGTTCATGCTAAAGGTAATATTTATCATATTGCAGTTGAGGAGCTCCTACAGAATACATATCCTCTGTGTTGCATCTATCAAACTATTGTACCACTTAACAAACATTGCGGTGTTGAAGGCTGTATTCTTCGAATCTGTCCTGGACTGCCATGGCTCGAACATCTTCGCCATGCACCCCTTGTCTGTTATCGTCGGATGTCTTCCCATAGGTGGATTCCATTTGAACATTGTGAATTCCATGAGTAGATATCCATAAGTGAAGGTTCCTCCCTTTTCCTACACTTCCTCGCATGCCACTAGTAGTTCCTCTAGTAGGTAACTACACCAATTGAACACAACTCCATTGGTGCAAAAGTCATCTACTGAAAATGCATCTAGGGTGCATTCACCCTTATAGTATGATCTCATAACCTTTCTCATTATGATATGACAACCAGTTCAGACTGTCTCTGGTAGTATGGGTTCGATCACTATTGTGTATCCCCCCCTCTTTGTGTTGAATTTCTCATACAGGTTGAGCTCGCCTTTCTTTTTGTCGTGCTTGCCAGGACCCTGGAATCCTTTTGACACATACTCTCCTTGGGAGGATAGTCTAGTAAGCTACTGGATGTCTTCAGCATTAATTGGATACCGCTTATCTAAACATATACTTCTTTCATGCACCCTTCTTATCAGAAATTTTGTGCACCGTGCAACCTCTCCAGTAGTACCAAAGACTGGTAGGTCTCTCAGGTTCATGATGGTCGAATTGAATAAATTGATGAAGTCTGATTTTGGCACAAATTGCATGCCTCTGATTCCATCTGGAGCCATCTCCTAAAAGACATATGTGTGCATCTGAGGGAACAAGACTGAATCCATGAGGTCAAGATTGAGGAGCTTAACATGCTCCACCTTCCCATTGAGATTTCCCATGACCTCAACTCGGGGGTCATAGGGCTCGTCTAGTACCACTTCTTTAGACATGGCACTTCATCTTGTTGTGGCTCTCAACATTCACACTTTTGCGGCAATAAGGAACTAGGGTTACGACTGCAGATTTCACAATGGTACAAGCTGGTTTGCTCTACTGAATTCAATAAGGGCTATGCTCTTTTGGAAACACTACATTCTCGAGCGAGTTATTAGGACCTTATACTTGGCTTAACGGGAAATTTTAGTAGTAACTGATGTTCATCATGACTGTATAGACGCAACGGGATCTTAGTTGTCTGATGGGATAGTTTAACAAGGTAAATCCTATTGGGCGATTCTGGCATTTACTTATTTGCGTGAGTAGAATAGGGACATGGCCGATTTCAGACCTTTCCATTTGAGGGGTGGGTATCCCAGTGCGAAATCTGAGGGTATCTTTGCATAACACAGCTTTATGGCTTAACTGACTTTAGACATGGTACCGAAATGGAAATAAAGGATGTGACTAGACTAGGTTCATGTGGTATATGGATTCAGATCCTATTCGGATTCAGCCTTCCTCCGAACACAAAGGTTGCCCCTGTCATATTAATGATTGTCATTAATGGATTATCTTATTCTTTGGATCATGCACTGCTAAGTCATTAGTTCTGTATCAAACAACACTTAAACAAAAAATGAACTATGTGTCATGGTGCAACACTGCGCACATTGACTTTATTAATTGAATTTACAAAAATTTCAGAAAACTCAAATCTAACTATTGTACAAGCTCCTTCGGACTAGAGGGATAGTCCTTCTTTCTCAGTTTTGAGACAGGTAGGGCTTCAGGCGAGCACCATTCACCCATCCTAGTTGCAGCACACCATCCAGTTGCACGAGTCTAACTACCCCTAAGGTTCGTATCTCCACAATTATGAATGGTCCCAACCAGTGCATATGCAGCTTGCCAGGATGCTTCTGGTACCGACTATTGTAGAGTAGCACCTTGTCTCCTTGTGTGAATACCTTGGTATTAATGTTCCTGTCATGCCAATATTTTTGTCTTGATTTTTCAACCGATTGATGGAAGTCTACTAGAAATTTGGTCTCTTTAAGCTATTTTAATTATGTAAGTCTCTGCGCAATGGATTCCTCTCCTGTCATGCGTGTGACTTGTGCAATATAAAAACTGGGAGTGATGAACTCTGCAGGCACCATTTCCTCTCTCCCATAAACCAATTGGAATGGTGTGTACTTGTGGACTTTCTTTGTGGTTGTCCTGTAAGACCATAGTACAGCTATAACTCGGTCCTCACAGTCCTCCTGGTTTGTGCAATAGACCTTTGTTAGTCACTTTTCTAGGATCTTGTTGAAAGCTTCAATTGTTCCACTGGCCTATGTGTGTATGGAATGCTCTTGTGATGTTGAATCAGTAATTCTGTTGTAATTGTTTCTATAGTGTTGCTAATGGAATGAGCTCCTTGATCACTGGTTAGGCTCCTGGGACATCCGAACCTAGTCATGATATTCTCGAAAATGAACCTGGCAGCAGTATCGATTGAACAATCCTTAACAGCTATTGATTCCACCCAACGGGTAAGGTAGTCCATTGTAGTGATGATGTACCTAGACTTTGAATGCTTGGTTGTGGGGTTGATTGGTCCAATGAATTTGACAGCCCATTTCTCAAATGCTTGTAGATTTCTAACTGGTTGTAGTGGTAGTTCGTCTCGGCATGACGACTTTCCCACTCATTAACAAACATCACACAATCTAGCATATACTTTTGCATCCTTGAAGAGTGTTTCCCACCAAAGTCTTGCCTGTAGAACTTTTTGTGCCATGGACTTTCGTCCTACGTGACCTCCTGCAACTCCACTATGGAATTCCTAGAGTATATCCTACCTCTTATGATCCAGGACACATCATCTGAGTATGTTATCTAGTCCTAGTTTATACAACTATCCGGCGATCAACTGGTAATCTTCTTCTCTAATAGCCATGTGGCATTTCTGGGTTGTGGAATATGTTTCTGGACATGCCCCGGTACTTAAGAAGACTGTTATCTCCTCTAGGTACTCTGGTATGGCCTCAATCCTGAATAAGTCTTCATCTGGGAGCTGATCATCTACTGCTCCACCACTTTCCACTGACTCTAATCTGGATAGGTGATCAAGTCCTACGTTGCATCTTCCTAGCTTGATGATAAATTCAAAGGAAAATTCCTGAAATAACAACAACCATCTACAAATTCTCCCTTCCAAAACAGGTTTGTTAACTAGATATTTCAATGCAGAGTTATTAGTAAATAATTTGAAATGAGAACATAAAAAATAATGCCTAAATTTATGCAAAGCATAGATCATGGCCAAACCCTCCCTTTCCATCGTTTTGTAGTTGTGTTCTTCTTGCAACAACTTGCGACTCGCAAAATAGATAGGGTGAGCCATAGCTCCATCTCCATGTTGCGTTAAGATGGCTCCTAAGGAAATTCCTGAAGCATCTACATGGACGTGAAATTCATTCTCCTAGTTTGGGACTATCAGAATCGGTGATGTGTTGAGCTTCTCCTTAAGTGTCTCGAACGCTTTATCACATTCTAGATTCCATTGGAACATTTCAACCTTCTTCAGTAGATTTTCCATAGGTGCAGTCATGTTGGCATACCTTCGGATGAACTTGCGATAGTAACCTGTGTGTCTGAGTGTGGAGCGCAACTTCTTAGCACTTGTAGGTGGTGGCATATTCATAATGACTGCAAATTTGGATGGATCTACCAATAATCCTTCTCAGCAGGCTATGTGGCCCAACAAATTCCCATGTGGTACACAAAAGATACACTTTCTGAGATTCAATGAGATCTGCAACTCTGTGCATCTGTCAAACATTAGCCGCAATAATGCAACATGTTCCTTGAGTAGGCTATATATTGTCCAATCATCCATATAGACTTCTATAAATTTTTGAATGAACTCTCTAAAGGCTGCTATTACAATCCTTGAGAACACTGCAGGGGCATTCTTTAAGCCAAATGAAATCACATTATATGTGAAGGATCCCCATTCTATTATGAAAGTGGTTTTCTTTTTTTCCTCTTCGACGATCCTGATTGGTGGTACCCTGAAAATCCATATGTGAATGAGTATGCTTCCTTCCCTACAACCTATTCTAGCACCTCATCAGTGAAGGGTGTTGGGAAACAGTCATGCACATAGGCATAGTTAAGGCTTTTGTAGTCTACACTAACTCTAATGTCCTCTGTGTCTTTCTTTCTTTGAATAACTATTGGGCTGACCCATTATGCTTCTTCTACTACAAAGATGAGTCCTGTTTCCAACATCTTATCTATCTCTTTCTTGACCTTCTCTTTTACTCTCGGGTTATGACGGTATGGTGGATGCCTTACAGGCTTGGATCCTGGTTTCAATTCAATTTTCATTTCTCCCATATCTCCTTTGATTCCTTTTAACTCTGAAAAATTCTTTGGGAACAAATCCACATATTCCCACAACAAACTCTCTATTTCTTGATTGGTTTGCTCATCCCAGTAGTCTCCTACCATAGCTATCTTGGGTTTCTCTGTGGTCCCTATGTTGATTTTGCGCAATTTTAATGGGTGATTGTAGGAACTATCGGTTTGGCTGGGTATGGTGTTTTGAATTTCTCTGCTCCCCTCTGTCTCTTTGATGGTTAGGTTTCTCAATTATTCTAAGTCGTATAGGCTTTCTGAATCTTTGCTAATCTGATAGAATTCTATAGGATTCTTAGTTGAGGCCAGGTGGAGGTTTCTCTGAAGTTCTTGGCTATGTTTGGCACATACCACTAAGTTTGATTTTTGATTACCATTATCTGTAAAAGGAAATTCTTTAATATTTTGCAAGACTACTTCAAGATCAGGGTACTTACTTGTAAAAAAGAAATCCTTGCAAAAATGAGCTACCAGTGTTTTCCAGTCATTGGTCTACCTTCTGGTTTCCTCATGTATAAACCAATATTTTAGGATTGGACCTAAGGAGTGGGGAAATACCTGGACCTAGAAGTGAGATGGTAATCCCACAGCTTTCCACTGTGTACGCACTATTCAATATGCATTCTAGGATCTGATTCTTTGTTGAACAGTTGCGCAACATGGAGATCCATCTACATCTCGGATTCTAGATGCTCCTTATTTTGGAACCTATACTTGATATCTTTCTTCACCTCATCCCAAGTTTTGAGTAAGTTTTTATGATTAGCCCACCATATAGCATAGGTATTCTGAAAAGTTGCATCTAGTACCATGACTCTTTGATCTTCTACCATCTTTTCTTCCATGTTGAGCAGAAAATTGTCTAGATCTGAGGTGCCATCGTATACTGGGTGTTCTCTAACTTCCGTCCCAACCCATCTGGTTACTTTGACAATTGCGCATATTCTTGAGAATATTTCATACAAAACTTGTTGCCAACTGTGGAAAGCCAATTCTGAATCTTCATCTACTGACTGTATGCTTTTCGAACTTATTGATCCATCAACAGTAGGATTTATATAATCGTTTCTTGTTCTCGGTGTTAAAACGTACAGTTGGTCCAAGTCTTCCACCTCCATATTATTGTCTGTTGACTCTATATACCTGGGTCCTACATATGGGTCCAAGGGTTGAACTACCTTGATTCCCTCAGCCTCAAAGGTCATGGTGTCTTTCTTTAAGTCGATTACTGCATAATTTTCATAGGCCCAATCAATGCCAAGTAGTGTAGGTTAAGGGTTCTTATCTCCCATGATCTTAATGACTTCAAAGTCATCCACTGTATTTACTCATGCTACATCTATTTCCACATTCTCCGGTCTTCCTATGGGGAATATACAATATCAGTTTTCCATTCTTAATTGAATTGGGGAATATGTCAACCTAGGTTTTCCTAAGGCTTCCCGGGTCTTCTTAGGAAGAATGTTCACGTCGGATCCCATATCCAACATGATGTCCTTGATCTCAAATTAATCTAACTAGTCTATTAATCTGAATTCTTTGTCGATTCGTACTTTTCTTCACTGCATTCTCTGAGTACTTTTCTCAAGAAGATTAGCCCTTATTCATGCCTCTAGGGGTTCTTCATTCCCTAAAACTAGGTATAGCACATTGTACAATTTTTCTGTTAGTTGATCATTCCCTAGAATGTGAGAGAATAGTTGAAACCAAAGGTCAACTACATTTTGTGGTTGCTCAGGTTGTCTCGGCATGGCTACAGGGTTTCTGGGTGCAGGGGGTGAAGCAGGGACTTCCGCCATCTTAGGGTAAACAATCAGCTGTGGGGGTTTCTCTTGCATCTCAGGGCTAGGAATATTCTGAAATACTTATATAGCATATTTAAAGAACAACTTTTGTTTTAGAGGGTCATACCTATCTTCTTTAGGTGTTTCTTTCTGAATTTGAGGTAGAGTATCAACATCAACTCATGTCTTCACTCCTACTTGAGTAACGATATGAAGGTTGGGAATTTGTCCCTTAATAACCCTCTTGATTTATGAACTGATAAGGTTAGTTCCTTGTTTTCATACTCTATCTTCCCACTTTGCAATTAATTATGGGCATTCTTCAATTGTGTGTCCATTGGTTCTGCAGCGAGAGAACCATGGATGCCTTGGATGAGGATAGTCTCTAGCTAGGTGACCTTTTTCATCACAGTTATAACATATTCTTGTCCCTCTTCCCTTGGTTATTCCTCCTCTGAAGTCTCCTCTGGCTCCACCTCCTCGACCTCTTCCTGGTTGTTGATGGTTTTCATTCACCCTGAATTTTGTTTGGTCTAGCCTGTCTGCAAGTGCATCCAATGCTCTACATTGAATGGTAGTATGCATGGTAGATGTGCAAAACTCATAGTGTACTGTGTTTGGTACTATCAAATATTTCTACATGATGGGGCACTATCTTGGCCCATGATCATGGATTCAGAAGATTTCACAATACTTGGTTGTTGGTGCTGCTTGGCCTCCTGGAAAACCATGATACGGGGTGGGGTTATGGAATGGTAAGTTTGTCGACACTTGCACGACTCCTCCCGTGGGTCCTGGTGGGGGTACCATCAGATTCTAAGGAGGTCCCATTCCCCTTAGTCATGGAAATTCGTTCACCAAATGTCCTTCTATATAACATCCAGTGCATCGGACTTGTGGTCGTCCTGGTCTGGGTATCATCAGCTCTTTAATATTTTCTGTAAGTGCCGATATCTGCCCTTGTAGTTGCACCAGATTTGCATCTACAAGGGGTCTGGTCACTCTCAGGCTCCCAAGGAATCCTTCCATGGATTCAATCTTCATCGATTGTTCTAAGGCATCTATTAAAGTGGCTATCCATTGTTGCATTAGCGGAATCCGACTCAGAGGCAACAATGCCTAAATGTACCACTCCCTTTGATGTTCTTCATGAATTGGATGTGCCAACCTCCCTATGGCATCTTTAAAATTCTGGCTATATTCCCAAGTTGATGCACCTTCCTGCTGCTAGATCTCATGCAACTCAGACAGAGCCTGTTGTTCTGACTGAGGTAATTTGAACTCTACTATGAACCTTGTCCATACCTGGCCAAGTGTGAACTCTTGACCTTGCATTCCTGGCACTCCTGGCTCAATGATATTCATGTACCACTTAAGAGAGTGACCTCTCAAGGTAGTTTGGAACTCGACCAACTTATTCACATCCAGAGTCCCTCTGGATCTCCAGATTGCTTCACACAAGAACTAGTGTTGCTCAATGTCTTCATCTCCCTTACCCTAAAATTATGGGTATCGAGCAATCGAACCTCCCACCTGGCCAACCATTGTTGGTCTTTTTGTTCTTATCAATATGAACCCTAACGGTCCAACTTGCGATCTACCAGGGGATCCCAATATCCTTCCTATACTTGCACTTCCTGGTTGTGCTGACTAATTAATTGTACTGTAATAGAACTAGCATGAGAAGGTAGTATCGAACTTATGGCTTGTATAGAAGACACTTGGGGTATGGGTGATTTGGGGCTGGAGTCGTTGGCTTTAGGGAAGTTTTATTTGATCTAGGGGGTCTCATTTTCTTCCACTGGAATGATCCCTTCGGCCATCTTCCTAATTTCTCTTGTTATTGGGGTTGAATCTTCTCTTTCTTCTCCAAGATTCATGTCGACTTCTTCCTCTCTTACGTCTGCACCTCCTCCTTCTTGTCCAACCTTTTGGGGACTTATTTATCTATGCACTTCTCTCTCATTCAATATTTGACTGGCCAGTCTCTCCTATCTTCTCATCTTTCGCAACTCTTCCATCTGTATTTCCTCTTCTTCTCCTATTCTGACTTCTTTGCTCCACTTCTTAGACTATCTTGCTTCTTTCTTGATCTTTCCATGCCACAACTTCTCAACTATGGTGGTTCTCCTCAAGGCTCACTCATCTCTTGAGTCCATTTCTTGTTGTTTCCCCCCCATTTGTCAAAGAACCCCTACCTTCTCTCAAGCCATGATTCTACCCCATCCTCTCCCTACCCCAAGTGAGGGTGTTTACGCTGCCATCTCAGTCGGGGACATAGTAAACATCCCCTCCTCCATCAATAAAACCTTAATCCATAGGGGCATTTCTCTCAACAAACTTCCCCTTGTGTCTTTCTTGAAAATTTCCTCTTCTCGTGAAAAATATCGGTGGTTCTCAGCCGCAAATTCGATGATATACCCTTCTAATGTGGTCCTGACCCAAAAATCCACTGATCACGTGACTGGACATCCAGTCAATGAAGTGTTTCTCGATTTTCAGTGTCCCAAGCACAGATCCTATTGACTCATCCTTGGAACTCTTGAGCTTCTTGGAACCTCTTTATCCAATGGAAAAATGCTACTGGAAACCTGACCCAGAAAATCTCATATTGGTCGCTTGATATTTCTGAGTAAAAGACTTTTCAAGAGTTCTTTCCACCGATTTTCTCCTCAGTTCCACTTCTTTCCATATGAAAGCATCACAGTTTCTTTCCCACCATTGATCAATACCAGATCTATGGATCTGTTGAAGCATTCTCCCCACAGGTTCCCTTTTAACGCATGTCTCGGCAACAAACCAATTTTGTTGGTCGAAGTTTGATCAGACCATGGTCCTTCTCAGGTTACCAACAAAAGGTACCATTTAGTCTAGAGCACTGGCATTTTCATCTCCTCCAAAGAAAAGAAGTCTCACCCGAAGCGTTGCTGAGATAGATAGATATGGAATGGTAGGGAAAAGACTTAAGAGGATCCATAGAGCCTTCAGGACTCATTCTTGATTTTATGCAAGAGACATGAACAGATCTGAAACCTACATGTGCAAGAATCGAACCTACTTACGCTGCAAATAAGCAATTAAATGTAGAACCAACAAATAGAACTCGTAAGCCATAAGGAAATATTATAATGCATAAGTAAACACAC
>JASDQU011027770.1:25744-44521 GCA_032191745.1 Picea mariana | reverse complement strand
CCCTTCCTTCCACCCAAGAATATATGAGATATAATAAAACTTTACATTAAATCATCACCATCAACCAATCATCACATAGAACCTGATAATGCTTCCTGAGACTTCTTCAATTTCTGCAATTATTCAATTCTTGGAGTACTCTGATTCTATAGATAATATTACTCAATGTATTCTCTGAAAATCCTCCAATTTTCACTCCTTGAATCCTCACCAAAAAGAGGTTATAGAAAGAATGGTAGACTTTATTCAATTCTAGTCTGTTCAGAAGACCCAACTTGTGCAGCATGCCCCGTGCTCAATATTTAACATCCGATTCTAAAACTCACATAAAAGAAACTAAAGTCTGCATTGTTTCCAATGGAAGTGGTCCCACTGCATTTGGATTCTGTATGAAAAAGTTATGATTGTTTTACCCGGAACATCTGTTTATTGACTAGCTTCAGGACTGGTCACAAACCCTATCTTCCATAGAGTGTGTCTCCATAATTATAGCGAATCAAGAGCTGAAATTTTTACTAGAGGTACCTTGATATGTCTTCTCAATACCATAGCGATTTCACCATCTGAATCATTCTACAAAAAAATCTATAGTAAAAATGGTAAGATGACCTGAAAATAACATACCTTAGAACACATCACCAAAAGACATCATCCTCCCTTGAAATCCAGCCTTCTTTTCTTCTTATTACCTCTGAAATTCGACTTGTATCAAATGAATGTATAATGATGTTTATTTATACCATTTATGTCACTTCCTTTTAACATTAGGGCTGACCTGACACTTTCTTATTTTGTAATTATTTTCTTTAATTATTTTTAGGGCCTACATGTACTTCCTTCTTCAATTCACTTTGTCATATTCAAAAATTCATTTCTCCTCAACCATGAGAATCCACGTGACGTGCCACATACCACCGGAAACAACATGATGTATACTATCCATTCATGGCTGTTGTATATGCATGTGCATTTTCCTTCATGTCCAAATACCTTTATCAATCTTGCGGTCAAAAACCCATGACTAGGGTTGACATCAATGACAACAACCAATCTTCCAACATCTAGGCCTCATAGTGTTATTATTACTTTGAACAGAAAATTGTACAGGATACCCGAGGCAGTCCCACCTAGTGCTATTTCCTTGATCTCTGCTAAGAAATGCAGGAAGGTCATCTCTCAGACGTGGAAGTTTGTCTTCTTCATGATTCGCTCTCAGAATAAGCGAAAGATCACAACCACATCAAGGGTCTCTGCGTCCAACCTCTCCACACAATAGAAGCAAGTAGACAAGGTTGTGTAAGAATACTCAGATATCTTCTCCTCATCTACAGGGGTACCTCTGCACTCCCAGGTCAAGCACCTCGTCGATCTAACCCCCAACGCTATGCTACCCAATGGGTCAGTCTATCGCCACTCTTTATTAGAGAATGAGGAGATCAAGCGACAGATCCAAGAACTGCTCCACAAGGGTCACATCTGTCCCAGCTCATCACCTTGTGGGAGCTCAATCGTGATGGTACAAAAGAAAGATGGAACTTGGCGACTCTGTATTGATTACCGAGCTTTGAATAAAATCACAGTCAGAAACCAGTACCCGATTCCCCAAATCGATGACCTCCTTGATCAACTCACAGGAGAAAAATACTTCAGTAAGATTGATCTGAAGTCTGGCTACCACCAGGTCCTGATAGAACAAACAGATGTATGGAAGACCGCCTTCAAGTCAAAGGAAGGCCTTTTTGAATGGTTGGTCATGCCCTTTGGTTTGAAAAATTCTCCAGCCAATTTCATGAGGATGATGGACGATATCCTGCGACCATTCACCAATACTTTTGTAGTGGTGTATCTGGATGACATTCTAATTTACAATGATACTTGGGTTGAACACTTGCAGCATATTCAGCAGGTTCTGCACACCCTGTGGCAGCACAAGCTATATGCCAACTTGGAAAAATGATCCTTCGGCATGGACAAGGTCCATTACCTGGGCAACATCATTGATCATCATGGTGTACATGTGGATTCAGCCAAGATCCAAGTCATTCATGACTGGCCAACCCCAACAACACTCACTGAGCTTCGAAGCTTCTTGGGCCTTGCCAATTTCTATCGCAGGTTTGTGTTGGGATTCTCCCATATTGCATGGGCCCTCAGCCAAATAAACAAGGGTGTTGGTAAGGTGAAATTTGCGTGGGGCTGGTCCCAACAACAAGTGTTCGATGATTTGAAGTAGCACTTGTGCTCAGCCCCAATACTTTCACTACCATACCTGTAGCATCCCTTTGAGATCGAGACAAATGTTTCAGACTATGTTGTGGGCGCCGTTCTCACTCAGCACAACCACCCCATGACCTATCATAGTGAGACACTGTCAAATATTGTCCGTAAGTACCCTACTTATGACAAAGAAATGTACTCCATTATGAAAGCCTACCGCCAGTGGAGACATTACATTCTTGGGAAGGAGAGAGTCATCCACACTGATCATAATCCACTGTAGTTCATGCAGACACAAGGAAAATTGTAGAATGAACGCCATCAAAAGTGGTCCACATACTTGCAACAATTCCACCTCAACATCAAGTATAAAACATGAAGCACCAATCACGTCACTAATTGCCTCAGAAGACCTATAGTCGCGGCACTCACCACGGTGCTAGACTCTTGCGGCCATGAGACATCTAGATGGCCTCAACTCTATGAGACAGACCCTAACTTCGCCACCACCTACCAAATGTTGGGTGCAAACACAGTTGTTGATAATTTCCATCTTCTGCATGGGTTGTTGTGTCATCTAGGCCATATCTGTGTTCCATCAAGTGAGTGAGCGAAGTTGATCTGGGAAGCCCACTATAGTCAGGTGGCAGGACACTTTGGCGTCGAAAAGACAGTGGTGATGCTACAGAAAAATTTTTACTGGCCGAAACTTCCACAGAAGGTCAGCAAGTATATCATGTCCTGCACTGCTTGTGCTATTGCCAAACCGACCACTAAGAAACAGGGTCTGTACACCCCTCTTCCTACTCCTGACAGGCCATGGGAATCAATCTCAATGGACTACATGTTGGGCCTCCCATCCACCAAGCGGGGAAATTACTATGCTTTTGTGGTTGTTGATCGCTTTTCTAAGATGACGATTATGGTTGCCTGCAAGAAGAGCATCACAGTAGAGGTCACTACCAAGTTCTTCTTTGAATGAGTCTAGGTAAACTTTGGAATCCCACAAACCATTGTCTCAGATCGGGATAGTCAATTTCTTATCACATTATGGTCGATCCTCTGGTCACTACTGGACATGAAGATCACCAAATCCACGGCCTTCCACCCCCAAACAGATGGCCAAACCGAGGTTGTAAATTGAATGATTGTGCATATCCTTCACACGTATAATTCAAATCACCCTCACACATGGGATGAGAGCCTTCCTTATGTCCAACATAGCTACAACCGAGCTCTGCATAGCTCAACCAATCACAACCCCTTTCAGGTGGGGTTGGGATTCCAACCATTGGGTCCCATAGATGTTTCACTTCCCCTTGTGGTCACCTCAACCGACTCATCGCCCACTCCAACTGAAGCTGACAAAGCCACTCGGTTCATTGAGCAGATCTAGCACATCCACCAACAGGTTCAGGATATCCTACAGAAGTCCAATGACAAGCACAAACAACACCATGATTAACATCGGGTGCCACATAAGTCTCAGGTGGGCGACAAAGTTTGGTTGCACTTGCAGAAAGAACACCTTAAAGGACCCCATCGAAATCTTCGCCCACTCCGTTATGGGTCATACACTATCACCAAGGTTGTGGGGGATAATTCTTTTGAGCTCAACATTCCTCCTTTCCTTGGCCTGCACCCAATGTTCAACATGGACCTCCTTCACCCTTATTTCCCACCATTATTGGACACCTTAGAAGTAGCAGAACAACTGACACCCACATAGCTCAACACTGACTGCATACAACAGGCATCCAATGATCAAATTGTGGACACATAGATCAAGGGCACTCAACAACGAAGGATCCATCTTTATCGAGTCGTCAAAGAAGGGCAACTCCTGCACCAAGGCAAGTGGCTCACCCGGGGCCAAATTCAACAAAAATTTCCTCATCTGATGGGGGACCTCAATGCAATGGAGACCATTGCTTCCTAAGGAGGGAGGATTGATCTAGATGGATATCTGTGGCCACCCACCTTTTCCAACTAGCTCAAAATAGTTTTCTAACAATTTTGGCAATTTACTATTTTTAGCAGTTTTAACTTCCGGGGCCATTTAGAGGGCCTAAATGAAGGTTTTTTAGGATTGAGATTCTACATGATATCCAAAGGCATGATTGATCCCCCAAAATGAATCTCCTAGAGGATACCTTTCCAATGGGCTATCACACGCCTAAAACATAGATCGTATGCAAAAGTTATGACCACATGACTTTTGGCGCTTCATCTCCCAAGGTTAGGTTTTTTGGATGTCTAGGGTTTTGGCATTCTTGTTTATTGTAAAAAGGCCTCCAGAGACTCATTGTAGTCTTATTCTTGTGAATGTGCACAGCCATCACATCTCTTCTCAGAGATAAGCCGCCACCATTCCAACAAGCTTGTTTCCACTGCATTTTATAGTTTCAACTTATTTTGTTATTGAATAGAAAACTAGTTTTACTGTATCTCTGTTATTTTTTGTTAAGCACCTGTTAATAATCTGTATTCATTTCGTTCTGTTCACAAACTTCGGATCACTCACCTCCCTAAAGTTTACATCCTGGAAGACTTAAAGTGATAACTCTTCTAAGATGCATTCTTCACTTAGACAAATATAATCATTGTTGTTATTTCCAAGTGAAAGCTGCCACCTATTGACTCCATTACCCCCACAAAGGCACTAGTCTTCACCTCTTCCCTCTTTGAGAAATTATCAAACTTCAAACTCAACTTCTACTTGCTACCCTACTAACTAAAACTAACTCTAACTTAGTCTAGATTACTTGTATTTTTGCTGATGTTATAAAAGATTGCTACAACCATCTAGCTGCAACAAATTTTCTACAAAATTGACCTTAAATGTTAGTTAAGCACTTCAGAAATTGCATATGACAATTGATTATCATTTTTCCTGTTAAAATCTAACTTTTTATTCTCTTTTCAAGCAATTATGAGCACTAATTCTTGTTGTTGTTATAAAAATTTGCTACAACCATCTTGATGCAACAAATTTTCTACAAAATCCATATTAAATGCTAGCTAAATACTTCCAAACTTGCTTGATACATTTGATTATCAATCTACCTAATAAATGTTATCATTTCACTGTCTTTTCAGACAATTTAGAGAGATATTTCTTGCAATTGTTACAAAATACTTGTTGTTGTTGTAAACTATCATTTAGATGCAATTTTATATCAGGTATCTTATATTTCAAAGGTTCATTGTCTTATTGAAGCACGACATCATGTTGTACTTGAAAAATGCCATATTTTTCTTTGTTGTCTTGTTTTGGGAAGGTACACTTCATCTTTACTTTTGCTTCATCTCCTAATGACATAAAAAACCTTTTGACTTGAGTGACCAGTGAGAGGGGGGTATTCTTGCATATTTGTCTCAGTTCATCAACCTTTTAGGTCACTAGGGACATCTCCCTTGGGATAATATTAACGTACTCCTAAACAAAAAGGGGCTTCCTATTAAGGTGACAGTGATAGGTCACCCTCTTGTTACATCAATCTTGCCTCACTTGCCTTGGGCTTTGGGAAAGTATTGATTGTGTGATAACAGGGTCGGTGGCATATAGGTGGAACCAGAAGGAGAGTTTCAGCTCGAGCCTCAACGCATATTTGACATGAAGGAGACACTACTTTGGAACCGATCCATTGTGTAGGTCAGGGTGCAGTGGAAACACTTTGGAGTAGATGAGTCCACATGGGAACTAGATGATTCCATGAAAGAGGCATACCCATTTTTTTTTGTTGTATAAAGTTGTTTATAAGGGTGGTAAAACACTGAGGACGATGTTTCTTTTAAGGGGGAGGGGAATGTAACACCCTATTTACCCCCAATTGTAATCATAAATATGAATTAATGTCGCCATTAGTTGCGATACATATATTTGTCCATTATAAGACTAGAATGGACATGTTCAAACTATATATATGTATATATATGTTTTGTTAATGCAAAGCTTGTTGGGAATTCGACTAAAGGGTGGAGCATCAGAATAGACCTTGATACTGCAAGTGGAACCAATGAGGGGGATAGGATTACCATTTCCTAATAATCCTTAGTGCTCTTTCTTCCAAATTTTTTATTTGAAATTTTCCGTCTTTTCCCTTTAAAAAAAATTGAAAAATTAGTTCATGCAGGGAGTGGGGAGTTGGAAAACCAACCACCCACAATGAATGGAAGTATGTGGAAATTGGCTAGGAAACTTGGGATTGTCATTCAGGGTACAACAGAGTACCCACCTCGTTTTTTAGGATTGACCCATGATCTCCTCTTAAACATGGAAGGAGAAGTCATGAACCTTTTGGATAGGAAAAGACATACTGACAAAATGTGAGAGAAAGAACAGAAGGGACAAGGAAGAGAATACTCTGAACAAGAGTAGAGAAGAGGGATGCCATCACAAGTAGAGAGATCATTTTTTAATTTTGAGCAAATAAATACCCTAACCCGACCTGGAAAGAGGGTCGCAAGCCTAGTGCCTGCTGGATAGGAAAACCAACACTTATAGGGAGGGCGCCAAGGGACTATGTAAGGGAATCCTTGTCTATAGGTTACCCAAATAAGAAGGATACTGATAAAAACTCATGGAGGCCTTGGCTTGGTGGGTAAAAAGGGGAATTATTTTCATTGATTTCCATGGAGGAGAGTGGCCTTCAAACTCAATCTTATATTTCTCCTTAGGAACCCAAGTTTCTTGGTGGTATCATGGTCTGGCATGGGGGTGGTTTGTTGTAGAAAACTTGGTGCAACGGAGCCTACGGTTGGGTGGAAAAACACTCACCCTTAGTTAGTTGGTTAGGACGATAGTCTTGAACACACAAGTTTTCTAAATTATGCTCTACTTATCCAATGGCTTGTTCAATGTTATGAATTATGTATGTTTCATGTGCTTCATGAAATTGTATGAATATAGTAGAGAACTATGAGAAATGAACTGAATAAATGTGCTGAAAAGTTCTTGTACAAATTGGTTCTTTCACATGCTTGTTATCCTCTCTAAGTGCATATGTAAATAAATTGTAAAATCATTGCCTGAATTTTTGAATGTTCTTGGAATGGGTGAAGAACCTGTTCACTTAGAAAGTTGTGGTCTCCCTTGAAATTGCTATAATCTAAGAACTAATTGTGGAAAGATTTGGTTTGGAGTTCCATGCCAAAGCGATCGGAGAAATTTTCAAAAAAGAGGCCTCAAATTGTTATTTTCTTCCATTCATTAACCATTTTCATAACCTTGTTGTGGAACATCTAATTGTGAAGTGGAGGAAGGGACAAGTGTCATCCTATCGTTAATTCAGATGAAAAGACGAGTTGCTAAAAGTAGAACTCCTATAAGTCTGGAAGGGATTGGGGATCATTGATCGCGATCAATCTCATCTGTCAGATCCTTCGGGATTTTGTGATTTCAAGATGGTTAGTGATTTTGTGATTATGAGATGGTTAGTTCGACTGGATAACCTTCACACTTGTCCAAGGATGAAATAATTGTAAGTTTTTGGATCCTTCGAGAGGACATCTTCGGAAGGATCCATTCTGAATTCCAAATGGTGAATTTGGTGTTTCCGACAAGGTTAGTCCGAACGACTAAATGTCGTGCATTTTTTAGCCTGAAGTGAATGCAATTTATTGGATTGTTTATATCTCAGCCATCAAATCTATCGGGGAAGCATTTTCCGAAGGATCCATTCGGAAAGTCTCGCGAGAAAATTTTGCAGTCCAAAGGAGATAGTCTGATCTGATTAAAGATAATGAAACTTAGAGACCTGCGTTAATCTGGACTGTTGATCGACACGATTGTTAGTCATCCGATCCATGAGACGAACATGTTGTCTCGTAAGTACTGGGCATGTAATATAATTTCATGTCAACCTTCTGACTCAGGAAGCCCAGTCATCATGTCAATTCAAAGGCCATGTCAGTAATGGCAGGAAAATAGGAAGTTTCCAAGTGGAAGAGGACAAGTGTCCTCCATAGTCGTCACAGGGTGAAAAGAGGACTTTTATCAGTTGAGTACTTGTGAGCCCAAGAAGGTTAAGGACCATTGATCATGGATGATTTAGACCGTCTGATTGTTCGAAGGATTATTTTTGGAATGGACTCATTTGGGGATAAATCATGAATACGACATGTCGACCTCCCGATAGAAATTGTTTGATAGTGTTGTGGACTGTGGAGTTCAAAAGGAACCCATGACTTGGTAAATTTTCCTTTATGATGGGGAGTTTCTGATAAAGTGATCTCGATAGCTTTGAGGGATTTGAAAGGCCAAAAGCCTATACCTGAAGGTTGAATAGTAGGTCCACATCATCTGGATGTGGAGAGGGACCACGTGGATGCCACATGGGTAGGATGATGTCAACTGAAACGTGTGTCATAGGTCCAGATGGATGCCACGTAGATCTGTGGTGGATTTGGTGGGAGAATACCTAGGGAATATTTAAAAGGCCATATCATGCTAACCCGAGCTCAATATTCGGCATGGATATAGTCGTTGGGAAGATCTCAAATATCATAATAGATATGTGAATCTAGAATAAAAGGTTGAATGAAGGCCAAGAAGAGAAATTTGTTACGCCCCAYCRGTTTGAGGAGGTTTAGGTGGTCGAGTGTGTTACACACCCCTTGGGATCATTTTGAATCTTTTGATATATTTTGAAGTGTTCTAACAACTGAAATGGAACTACTCCAACAATAAACAACAATAAAAAGGTTAGGGGCACCTACAACTTATAAAATATGGAGGAATGTATCTCCATAAAAATGTACTCATACAAGAGTAACAGTATTGTATTGATATTATAATTTATTATTACAAGTGAGAAGGAGACTACTTTTATACAATTACTCCCCTAATAATCTCTCACTAAAATATTATTGAATCATTAATACATATAACTAACACCTACCCACTTACTTAATGAATATTATTAATATGAATAATATAAACTAACCTATAAATGGGGTATTAATGGTCTTACAAACAAAATCTATTATGTATAAGTCACAATATATTTCCCTTGGCAATGACATTACATGAATCCTCCAATTTTGTGGCCTCATTACTTCTAGGTATCACTTCATGATTGGTATTGGGGGTATAATATAATATCCCCAATTCATGAATGTGGAGATCCCTAATTTTCCCTAGCTCCATAAAGTTTTCATATAATAATCCAGTTTTCATTAAATTCTCCTTAAATTGTTATGGAAAACCCCACAATTCCACCATTTGTGAATGAGTGATGGGTATCAAGTATAATTGACTTCATTATCTCCGTGGGAATTCCTCGGATTTGGAGTAGGATAAATCCAAAATACCATTGGGGTTAAAGGCCCTAGGACTTATATCATATCGTAGTGCTATCGAGACTTCTGAGTGTACATATGAAGTTGAATGTTGTCAAAATATTCATAGGACAAAGTTTTGATGGAAATTTGATATAGTGTTGTTAATATTTTTTGTAGACTTCTCGATAGTCTACATCTTACAAAAATCATTGGGACAAATACTTAGTCATTTTTCACATAGATTGTGATTTCTTTGTTTGAAGCTCTAGGATGATTTCATAAAATACTCAACTGTACTTAAAAAATATCACAATGATTCAAAAATATATAAGAGATACAAAAACATTGGAATGAATTTCACCATGGATACCTAGTGTTGTTAGCATCTTAATCTAGATACTTTGATCCAGACAAATATTGGTGGTCACCCACCTATTTCACTGGCTCAAAGAATAGTTTTTCATTTTGGCATTTTTTTACAATTTTTTGAGTCCCAAACTTCTGGGGCCATTTTGAGGCCCTAAACGACCTTTTTTTGGACTTTCCGATGAGGTATTGAATGCCCCAAACATAGATTGTATGAAAACGTTACGCCCTTGGGAAGTTGACGTATCAACTACCCCCATCGGGGCCCACAAACCTTTTTGCGTTTCATCTTCTGGGGTTAGGGTTTTGGATTTTCTTTATTTTAAAAAGGCCTTTGGAGCCTCATTGTAAACATCATCATCTTCTTGCAAATGTGTGTAGCCATCACATCTCTTCTCAAAGATAAGTTTCCACCATTCTAGCGAGTTAATTAACTCTGTATTTTTATAATTTTTGTACATTTCTCTCATTAGTAGAAATTGTGTATTATTGTATCTATGTGTTTCTTGCAATATATCTATGTATTTCATCGCTATATCTATGCCTTCATTTCGTTCTCAAAATAATCTGTATCACACTTCAAGTGGAAAATTGATTGAGGTGTTTCCCATTCATGGGTGCCTTCAACTCTATTCCATCTATTTATGTCAATATGAAAGTATTAGGACCAAGATCCTTAGTTATGGTATAAATCCAAAAGACAAGAGAGATCCCCTCCTATGAATATTATATAATAAGATTTTAGAGGGGTGTTGCTAGGAGCAACAAGATGGTGATTGTGCAAGGGTTTATAGTGATTAGGGATGTATTGTCTTTAGGCTCACATTGGTCATAGGTTATATTGTATTAGGGGTTTAGTGTGTTTGGGTTCATAACGTGTTAGGGGGTGATTGTGTTAGGAAGTATATTGTGTCAAGGGTCATAGTATGTTGGGCGGTGGGTAGTGTGTTCAATTCTATGTTATGTTAGGGAATAATTGTGTCAAGTGTCATAGTATATTAGGGGGTTAGTGTGTTTTAGTTCATGGTATCTTAGGGAGTGATGTTTTCAAGGGTCATAGGGGTTAAGAGGCATTTAAGTGTATTAGGTGGCCAATGTGTTTAGGGTCATAATGTGTTAGGGGTTGATTATGTTAAGGGTCATAAGGGTTACATGGTATAATATGATCAATGTCATAATAGTGTTGCGTATACTGTATTAGAGAATTAATGTGTTTGGGTTCATAATGTGTTATCCATTCATTACGTTAGAGGACATAGGAATTGAGAGACATGTTTGTTAGGATTCATAGTGGTTAGTTATTATAATGTACTAAGGAGTTAGTGTGTTCAAGCTCATAATGCATTAGGATGTTAATATGTTTGGAGGCATAAAAATTAGAGAGTATATCATAATTGTGGTATTAATGATTAATTGTTCTAATGTATTAAAAGGTTAATGTTTTTGAGATCATAGAATATTAAAAATAATTACATTAAGGTGCATATTATAAGGTATACTATACCTTGGGTCATAAGGTTAGGTAATATGTTAATGCCCAAAATGAAATGTGTAGTTATAAATCAATATAAGTGAAAATGAGAACATCACCCTAATATATTAATCCCCTTTCTAACGCTTTATCTCTCACATTCATGAAACTTTCTACACAAAGAGTATTTGTTCACAGTTATGATTCTAGGAGAAGATACTTATGCTTGGAGACATAAAAATTAGAGAGTATATTATAATTGTGGTATTAATGATTAATTGTTCTAATGTATTAAAAGGTTAATGTTTTTGAGATCATAGAATATTAAAAAATAATTACATTAAGGTGCATATTATAAGGTATACTATACCTTGGGTCATAAGGTTAAGTATTATGTTAATGCCCAAAATGAAATGTGTAGTTATGAATCAATATAAGTGAAAATGAGAACATCACCCTAATATATTAATTCCCTTTTTAACGCTTTATCTCTCACATTCATGAAACTTTCTACACAAAGAGTATTTGTTCATTATGATTCTAGGAGAAGATACTTATGCTTCTCAATATAGAAATAAAGTGTGTGAAATGCCATTATAGACTCAAGAAAATCTTGTTTTTCTAACATTAACTACTTGCTACTTTGCCCAACCCATTCACCAAGCAGATTAGAGTTCATCCCTCTCCTTACTAGACTTACTTACTAGATGAAAATGAGGGGTTGGGATAAGCAGGGCTAAGGCTAAGCAATTTGATCTATATCTAGAAATGGAACTGTATATGAAACTCTCGTGGTTTTTGTTAGTTTAACCTATGTCGAATTTCAGTCAGAATCTCAATATTTTTTTTTTAATGTTTTTACTTGTTTATGAAAAAAACAAAATTAAAAAATTGAGAAATTAAAAATGAATAACCAATAATAAATTTTGATTTTGTTATTTATTTATTTTTTATATTTTCATTTATATAAATAAAGAGAAATAAACCATCTAAATAAAAAATAAAATAAAATTAATATAAAATTTATTAAGTAAATTATTTTTGTATTTGTTAATTGGGTTTAAATTGGATGGTTAGGAAGAATGATTATTATTATCTTCCCTATTCAAGTTTGATTCTTGTAAGTTGCATGTGAAACTCTTAATAAATATATTATTATTGAAAACTTCTTTACTTCTAAAGTAGGATTATATATGTTTCACCCAAACATAAATTCATGGTGAGTATTCTTGTTGTTAAAAGCTATTGATACACTATTCTTGAATAGAATTATTCTTGTTGTTAGAAGCCACTAATCCTTATTTTTGAATACTATTAACACACAAATTCTAGCATATGGTTGTATTAGTTTCACCCAAATATAAAACTCATGATTTCTTGTTGTTAAAAGCCACTGGTACCCTATTCTTAATACTATTAACACCCAAATTCTAACATAAGGGTGTATAAGTTTCACCCAAACATAAAACTCATAATGAGTATATCTAACATAAGGGTGTATAAGTTTCACCCAAACATAAAACTCATAATGAGTATTATTATTGTTAGAAGTCATTGATACTTGTTTTTTAATACTCTTAAGGGTGTATAAATTTCACTCAAACATAAAATTCTTAGTGAGTATTCTTGTTGTTAGAAGCCATTAGCACCGTGTTCTTAAATACTATTAACACGCAAATGGAATGAAGATAAACATAAAACATAGCTCGCTCTTGCATAGTTTTAATATACCTATATTATGATGTTCCCTTTCATTCTTTCTCTTTTAAAAATGTGTGAAATAATTAATGAAGATAAACGTAAAACATAGCTCTTGCATAGTTTTAATATACATATACTATGATGTTCCCTTTCATTCCTTCTATTTTAATTTTTTTTAAATGTGTGAAATAATTGAGTAATACACTACATTTTGGACGATAAATAATAAAAATCTTATTTGAAATATATGTGAAGGTAAAGCGATTCTAGTTCGCCCTTATGTTTTACATGGAATAATATAAGAAGGTTTAAATAATAAGAATCTTATTTGAAATATGTGGGAAGGCAAAGTTATTCTTGTTGGCCATTATGTTTTACGTGGAATGATATAACAAGGTTTGAATAATAGGAATTTTATTTGAAATATATGGAAAGGTAAAGTGATTTTTGTTGCCCCTCTGATTTATATGGAATAATATAATAAGGTGGTGCAAGATCAATAAGAGGAGAATCAACATTATGTCACTCATTTTGAAGAATGTCAAATAGTCAACCAAGCATAGTAGAGTGATAGAGGCATCTTGGGCAAGATAAAAAAACAAATTTTCAAGCAAGCATAGTAGAGTGATAGAGGCATCTTGGGCAAGATAAAAAACACATTTTCAAGGATGTGAATTTTATTTCTAGTTTTTTTGAGATTAATGTGATTGGATAGTTACATGCAAAGTGATGCACATCTATTTTAACTAATCTTGTTGTCTAGTCTAGGGTTTTTTACCAAGTCTTTAGACCTTCATGTCTTATTGTATAAATTAAGATGTAAAGATAAGGAAAATGATGGATAGTTGGCTAGTAAATATGTTAATGTTGGTTGGTTGGTTATTAGATAGACTAATGGTTTTCTAATGTATGAGCACAATTATCTATTTATTGATTATTGAATATGATGGTAGAGTGTAACATATCGATTGTGTAGTTGAGTTCTCACATATACCTACCCACTTAAAGGTACTGTGGCATTATATACTTACATGTTGTTTCCATATGTAACTTGCCTGATGATCGCTTAGTTACCTCTCGTCATCCTAGAAATACTTGGCTATAATATATCACTCTCTATTTAGTCACCTTACATTAGTTTATATGTATGACCTATTTAGGAGGTATAGTGCTTAGATAGGGTTCTCCATCACCTCTCCTCTTATATTTGGATTTTCATGGCCAATTTGACTCTGCTAGACCATTTGGGGAACTTACCTATTATTTAATATGTACATTGAATTCCAAGCCCCCAATCTAGCCCACAATTTGTTAATATGTTTCATTTCATATCCTCAATGGTGGGATCTGTTTTCCCCCCTCAGCCTAAGGGTAACTAAGGATATCATGTCTTGAGTCCCACAAGTAACAGACATGGAGTTTCAAGAGCCATATTGACCAGCAGAGCCCTGTTATCGCATAGTTTGTAGCTAGGTTCAAAGGCTAGAGGATAGAGGCCAAACTGGCGTAACAGGAACCTACCCCACCCAATGTCACCTCAATGGGGAGGTTCTTTCTATTTAGGGAGGTTAGCCCAGGGGAGACTTCCCCGGTAACCTGGGGTTTTGAAGAGGCAAAGATATAAAGGTTAAGGTTAAAGTCCCTCCTCACAGGTTACCACCAAGATCAGATAGTCCGGCTAATCAGCCAATAAATGAAGTGCATGCCCAAATGAGAACACCTACCCGGAACAAGACAATAACAAAAGAATATATGCAGGCTATAATTCAGTGGGTTAGTACTTCATGTAATTATCTGACATCAATATGTAAGCAATGTAAAACAACAGCTATTAATGAGATCAACGTTTTATCAATATAGCAATGGAAAAATATCAATTCATCAATAACTATTGAGATGATGTAGCTAACAATTTACTCAATAAATGCTTTCAATCATCATCTAATTGCTTATCATCAAAATTTGCTGAGTCAAGATGGAATAACCAAGTGTGACGTTAGTCTAGTTAGGGTTGGCTAGTTAGTTAGGGTTTCAAATTTAAAAGTTTTGAGAGGTTGTTTCAGCACTATCACTTCAACATTGTGTGTCTAATATCAGTGCCTAAGGGTAGATGGAGTCAATTAAGGAGAGGACGCAAGAATTGAAGGGATAAAGGCTAAGGACAAGAGGGAAGGGTTCTAGAGTGCTGCAATGGCAGGGCTCTAGAATCAAAACCCTAGGGGAAAGAGGCTCACTCCAGTGTTTCTTAAGCAAGGCCTCGTGTTCTTTGCTCCTTCTTTAGGTAAAACTTGGCAAAACGGCTAGCATATGAGAAGAGATAAAACAAGAGAATCAAGTGAGGGAGAGTGTTGCAATGGCAAGGCTCTATCACTAAAACCCTAGAAGATGGACGGCCCTAGGTGTAGANGAAGAAGTAAGAGGAGTGTAACAAAGGCTAGGCTCTTTCTTCCTTCTTCAATGGCTGAAAATTTCTCTCTAAGGGGACATGAGACAAGGACCTACTTGTGTGCTTGTCACCTAGGGTTTTAAAATCAGAAAATTTATAAGTAAATGCAAGAATACTAACCTACAACCATTCAATCAAGAAGTTTTGCATGAAAAACACTTACATATCATGAAGAAAAGCATGTGCAAACCCTAGTTGTAAACCTTCCTCAAGAGAAATGCCAAATATGCCAAGAAAATCCTTCCATCAACAAGTGTGCCTCCTTTAAAAGACCAAATACCCAAACTAGGGCACAAAAATCAGACCTCACAAGTGTGAGTTGTGTTGTTATGTCAAAATGAGGGGAAAACTCCTCAATATATAGTGTATCATGACCTCTAATTAAAATTAGGTCATTAAAAATAGCCAACAAGGCTACAAACCAAAATCATATTGTTTTTACATTAAATTGTTAAATCAAATCCCTAAATGAGCATAAGCAAGACGTCAAGCCCTCCTGAGGAAGACATTGGCCCTTTTTAGGGAAAAATCCAGCACAAATGACAAAACATTGACCCTCTTTAGGCCTCCAAACCCTCCCACATGTGCCAGATTCCCTATCAGACTGCCACACTGTCAAGATGACGTCATTGGCTCCTAGGTGACATCCTAGGCCATCAAAGGGAGACGTTCCACCTGAAGTGGGTCAACCCCCCTGGGCTAGGCTCAGCCAAAGTGTCCTGGATGGAACGTCCTTCTTCTTCTCAGGTGCAAAAACTCAATCAATCACTGTCATGTCTCTGCCCCTGATGGGGTCCCAACAACCATCTGATGAGCTCTTTAGCCCCATGGAGGTCCGAACTAATCATCTCCCCATGTGTACCGATCCAACTAGTACCTGTCCGTCGGGCATGGTCCTGCACATCAAAAACTTCGCCCTCCATGGGCTCATTAGTCACAGGGATCATAGCAATGTTAATCACGTTTCATCATTAATGTTATCAAACATATGCATAAAAACCCTGATATATCATTCAATAGCTCAAAGACATTACAAATACCTACAACATAGAGCCAGAGAAAAAGACAAAATATCCTATTGGGCTAGTGTCCATAAGGAAAGGAAGGTCTCCAAGGGGTATCATCCAAACCATGTAAAACAAGGTGATGTGGTCAAGGGATATCCAGACATACGGGTAGAGTGAAAGACAAGGATGCATGATATTACCTGTGGGTGCCTTTGTAGAAGGCGAGCTGTACCCGTCACAGATGCAATTCTTTCCAAGCCCTTTATTGCCTTTATTATTTTCTTTTCTTTATTTGCTTTCTTCCTTTTTTATTTCAAGGACTAACAAGAGGACACTTCCTTGGGNGAGTGAAAGACAAGGATGCATGATATTACCTGTGGGTGCCTTTGTAGAAGGCGAGCTGTACCCGTCACAGATGCAATTCTTTCCAAGCCCTTTATTGCCTTTATTATTTTCTTTTCTTTATTTGCTTTCTTCCTTTTTTATTTCAAGGACTAACAAGAGGACACTTCCTTGGTGTGGTGACCAAAGCTGACAGTGTTACCCACAAGCACTTTCACAGAGATGATAAGGCTGACTCGTGATGAGACCCCCTTTCCCTTGGCCATGTAACCAAAGGTCACTGCCTTGGCATGGTAACCAGATAACGGCAATGTCATACTGCTAGGTACCCATTAACATAATAGGTTGGCTCGTGATGAGACCCCCTATCCTCTTGGCTAGGTCTTGTTTTGTTATTTTTCTTCGGGTCCCTCTTATTTCTTGTTGAGAGGCTTTTTATTGCCTTCTCGGGGATCCCTGGGTGAGGCATCTCTAAGTTTCATTTTTTATGGCTTTTTATCTTTNACCATGGTCAAGCGGGTCAATGTAAGATCCAAGCAGTTGTCAGAAATAAAAGGAGTAAGATGCATATATCTAAAGGTTATAATGATCAAAAAATGACACATACCATGATACCTGGACCAATTACCTCATGGAGCAAGAGTCTTCTCCGATACAAGTCCAAGTCGAAGGTGATGGATGTTGCTACTGCTGAAAAGACAAGTCTGATGAAGGAGAAGAAAGATGGGCCCTCCAGGGCCATGTTCAGGTCAATCTTGCTCTCGGTACTCCATGTCTAGGACCTGTGGGCCTCGACACATGATCTCCTAGTTATCCCTAGAAATCAGGGATAACAAGCCCAACAACACCCGTGATTTGCCTCCCAGCACAGATCAACCAAGTCTCATCACATTCAAGCAACCCAGGGTATGGGGAATGGTAAGCCAATGTCACCATGGGGTATGGTTAATCCTTTCTTCGTGTAGGGTGTTTTTTTTAATTTATTGGGCATGTAGACAAGGATATTTGGTTGAAGTTAGATAGTGGATCACTTGCTTGAGAAAATGTCTTGGTTGCCTTGTTTCACCTTGGTGGTCAACTTCTGTGCCCTAGTCCTGTGTTGTCACCGCCGAGGGAAAATGTTGGTTGTGGAGCCTGATTATCTTCCTAATTCATATGCAAGTCAAAGAAAATGCAGAATGCAAAACCAGTCAGTACACCTTTGGCCAACGATTTCAAATTAACCATGGAAATGCATCCCTAGACACAAGAGCAGATAGAATATATGTCGAGGGTCCCTTATTCATCAGTAGTTGGCAGCTTGATGTATGCTATAGTGTGCACAAGACCAGATATTGCACATGAAGTGAGAGTTGTGAGGAGATATATGAATAATCCAGGTAAAAAACATTGGGAGGCAGTAAAGTGGATTTTCAAGTATTTGAGAGGTACTAGTACTCATGCATTATGTTTTGGAGGTTCATACACAGTACTACAGGGATGTGTTGATTTAGATATGGAAGGTGATAAATATAGCAAGAGGAGCACCAAAGGGTATGTTTTTACTATAGGTGGAACAACAATAAGTTGGATTTCAAAACTGCAAAAGGTTGTTGCACTTTCAATAACGAAAGCATGGTATATTATTGCTACAGAGGCTAGTAAAGAGATGATTTGGTTACAAAGGTTTATGGAGGATTTGGGAAAGAAACAGGAGAATAACAGGTTGTACTGTGACAATAAGAGTGCCATTCATCTTGCAAAGAACCCAACCTTCCATTCTAAGATCAAGCATATACAACTTAGGTACCATTTCATACGATCTATCTTGGAAGATGGAAAATTGAAGTTGGAAAAGATACATACGAGCCAGAATCTTGCAGACATGTTAACAAAGGTAGTAACCCGGGAGAAACTGAGTTCCTACTCAGTTTCAGTTGGCCTTCAAGCATGAAGGTGAAGAT
>JASDQU011027769.1:21720-38896 GCA_032191745.1 Picea mariana | reverse complement strand
TTCTTTCTCGTGCTCGTAAAAACATGAGAATGTAACCAAGTAGACTTTTGTCACTTTTTCGGACTCGTAAAGGTTATACGGAAAAGGAACCCCCTAAAGTCTCCTTTAATCTCTTTTCAGACTCTCTAAACATGAAAAGATTGTCGAGTGATATTGATTCCTTTCACACTCTTTAAAAGGTTTGAAGGGGCATATTTTGAGTGGTAGTTTATCTCTTTTTTGACCTCGCAAGACTAAAATTATGAAAAAAGGACAACCTTGGATTCACCTTTAAGTTCTTTTCAGACTCTCTAAATATGAAAACCCACCATTTTTCTTCTCTAGACTTGCTAAACTACAGATTGAAGGACCCATATGGGACCGAACCCCTCATTCTTCAGGTTCGTTAAACATATGATGAGGGACTCATCCGAAGGATGAGCTATATCGAGCATGTGTTATCCTCCTTGAGCTCGTTAAATTAAAAAAAGGTACTCATCTATCTAGGTGGGGGAAACATTGAAGGAAGTGGGTCAATTTTTTTGAGAATCCTTTATGGCAGCTTTTGTCTCCCTTGAACATGGCACCTATTTGCGTCTCATCTTACAGTTGGGTAATCTGCATGTCTCCGAGTCATTCCAATTCCATGTTTTTCCATACTTTTTTGTCCAGTCGAAGAGTGCTCTTATTATAGTCACATTACATTCTTGGTACTTGTCGAGTCAATGCTGCCAAGTCAGTTATCATGCCTCATCATGTTCAAGGGAAGTTTCACTTTAAACCATCCATATGCAATATTTCTAGTTTCCATTTCCTGTGTTAGTCCATACTCATTTGATTCACCATCTTACATCACTTTCCTATGTCGGTTTCTTGTCGATGATGGGGGATACATCAAGGCCCTTCTTCGATGAGTCTTTTGTTGTTGACTTCAACACATTATCTAGGAATCAGACTTAGAAACTAGTTAGTACCTTGGGACCTGTATGCCTCAATGGCAGACCTCCTCGCCTCCAATAATAGGTTTTCATCATTGACTTCTTATCGGATGATTCCATGAATGTTTGACTTCACCTAATTTATTCACATTCGTTGAATTGTACTAGGGTACCTTGGGAGTCATTGACATCATTGGTGATTTCCCTCACACTTGTTAATAGTTTACCTAAATGACCATTAATCAAGTGGTTTCTACCACGTTCGACATCAAAACATCTATTCACATGGATAGATTCGTACCACATCGGGATTGGGACGAAGACCCTGGGTTGAACATTCAATTTGTTATCTGCTTTTCCCAAGCTGCGAACGAGATCATTTGAGCATGTTGATATATATACTGTCACATAGATCCACATTGTATTGGTTTGTGGATATGTTTTATCATCTCGTAGCTCCACTCTGTATTTCTCATGGCTACGATCAGTTCATTCTATGGAGGTATGGATCCACATTGTATATTTGGTGGCCATATCCTTAGTTAATATTTTTAATGGATCCACAGTGTATTGGTCGGCGACTGTGCTTTGAGTCATCTCGTATTCCGAGAATAGGTATGCCTTCCTTGGAAATGGAACATATATTAATATTGTTTGATGGTTGTTTGCATATTCTTCCAGGTTCTCCAACTCCATGCCCTTGCAATGAAGAATTGTAAAGTGTTTTGGCCATTAGTTTATCTTATGACCTCACACTTTAGGGGGAAATCTGTTACACATCAAAATTGCACACTTAGGTATCTCACCCTAAGTGTCTCAAGTGTCGTAAAAGTGTCGTATGCACCTTGGTAAGTGGTGCAAGTGTTGTCAAGTGTCGTATGTTGTAGTATACCTAGGGAGGTAACATCGGGTACCTAGGGAGGTGCCCAATGGGAATGTGGTTATGCATTATTAGTGGAAGTGATTTAATATATGAGAATGTGATCATTCAATGTAAGGTGGACTAGGTCCACTATATTAATAAACGCCCACTATGGTAGTTATATGTAATAAAGGTGAGAAGGCTCTCTAGAAGGTTCCTAGGAGATAAAGAGAGCTATATAGAAAAGTGTAAGCAATATAACAAAACATAGTGAAGAATATTGTGAATGTATCAAGCATATCTTGAATAGTGTTATCCTTCCTTAAGGATTAATATATGGCGTTACCCTACCTCAAGGGTTTTCTATATTCTTATGTTCATGTTATGGTGAATAGTTTATGGGTTATTCTTAGTATTATTGAAGTATATTTGCAGATTTGGTATAGGTACATAACAAGTGGTATCACAAAACTTTCCTTGGACAAAGAAGGGAAGAATTGTTTTCTTATTTTTCATATTTTTTCTAGGAAAAAAAAAGGGGTGGCGCACTTCAGGTTCATATCTAAAGCTTTATGAGCAGAATTTGGCAAAAAAAATTGGATCTTTGAATTCCTCTTGGAAAAATACCCAATTTCAAAAAACAAATCATCCGAAATGGAGTCCAGGAAGTAAAGTTATGAGCATTTTAAATTTAGTAGTTTTTCAAGGTTTTTTCGGAAAAAACCATGATTTTTTGTAGTAAGTTATTTCTACACCCTAGTTTTTGTTGAAGATTTATTCCAAGCACGATATTTTTTACTGGAAGAGATGATGGCTCTAGTATTGAAGAATTTATACAATCTCACAAGTCATTATGGAAAGGGCAGTGGAAATATTTTGTATACTGGGGTTTCAAAGGTGATGCTCTCATATGGTGGAAATAATTTCACCATTATGAGTGGATGTCACTTTCTGAGGAAGCACTTGAAAAATTAATTTAAAACAAGTGGTCTCATACAAAGAGTAAGGATAAAGACATCACCAAGAGTTTATTTTCATGTGGAAAATCTATATTACAAGTTCATGGTTGTAATCATAAAGAAAATGTCATTGTTTCTATTAACCCTGGTTGCAAACAAAATTTTATCAATATTCAGTTGGTTAATAGATTGCAAGTTTCGGCAAAGAATATTCAAAGCACATAGGTTGTAGGTGAAAATGTTAAACTTTTTAAATATTTGAAGCTCAGTATGGATAAATATGTGTTGCATTCATATTTTGAGGCTCTAGATATGGGTGATGAAGACATTGTTTTGGGATATCCTTGGATAGAATCAATGGGTACCATTAATATTAATGTGCAAAAGAAGTTTCCAAATATTTGCTACAAGAAAAAGAAAATTACATTGCAGGATGTGTCTCTTAGTAAGAAAGATGGGCCCATGGAAGCTAGCAAAGAAGTTATTCTTGATTTTGAAGTTGAATCAGAGGCAGATTCTATAGAAGAAGATGAAGAAAAACTATAGGAAGGACACAATCAAGAATCTAAGGAGGTAATTGACTCAAAGGCACAAAGTGTTGCAGATTTGAAGAAAAAAGAAAATATACCTATAGTTGTTGTATATCGCCATCCACATCATATAGAGACACAACAATCATCAAGGAAAGGGTGTGTGCATCAACACATTTATGCACCAGTAGGGCACCAGATAAAAAACCGATCAAGAGGTGCATGGACGACTATCGACACTACGGGAAGAGATGAGGCTACAGAAACAATCCCATGGCAACCCCAACATGATGCAGATCAAGATCAGGGTGGAAAGGCAGTAGATAGACACCATGTGCGACTTCCATTGGGATGGATGAATGGTCGTACTTGGTACTAGTTCGCTACATTGCTTAGCCGATCATATTGTATGGTTCATTCTCATGTTTCGAGGATGAAACATGTGAAGGAGGATGGAATGTAGTATACCTAGGGATGTAATATGGGGTACCTAGGGAGGTACCCAATGGGAATGTGGTTATGAATTATTAGTAGAAGTGATTTAATATATGAGAATGTGGTCATTCAATGTAAGGTGGAATAGGTCCACTATATTAATAAAGGCCCACTATGGTAGTTATATGTAATAAAGGTGAGAAGGCTCTCTATAAGGTTCCTAGGAGATAAAGAGAGTTATACAAAGAAGTGTAAGTAATGTAATGAAACATAGTGAAGAATATTGCGAATGTATNTATGAATTATTAGTAGAAGTGATTTAATATATGAGAATGTGGTCATTCAATGTAAGGTGGAATAGGTCCACTATATTAATAAAGGCCCACTATGGTAGTTATATGTAATAAAGGTGAGAAGGCTCTCTAGAAGGTTCCTAGGAGATAAAGAGAGTTATACAAAGAAGTGTAAGTAATGTAATGAAACATAGTGAAGAATATTGCGAATGTATCAAACATTGCTTGATGAGTTTTATCCTTCCTTAAGGATTAATATATGGTGTTACCCTACCTCAAGGGTTTTCTATATTCTTGTGTTCATGTTATGGTGAATGGTTTATGGTTTATTCTTAGTATTATTGAAGTATATTTGCAGATTTGGTATAGGTACATAACATATTCACCTTACTAATTATCGCGTGCACTTTTATATATGTTTATATGTGTTTTAACCCCTTAAAACCATGAAATAACATTTTCCATAATCCCTAAGTCATATTGGAGGAGGAAACCCATCATTTCAAGGCCAGAAACACACTTTTTACTTGAAAAATCGGCTTTTTCTTGGGGATTTTTAAAGGGTAGCACTCCCCCGGCCATGCCGAGGGAGTGATACAATGCTCCCCTTACCTTATGTAGGGATCATTGATCTAGGATCAACTCCTTGTATCTAACTATGGGGGAGCATTGACTTTGGTTAGAGGAAAGTTTAGAGAATCCTGCCTCTTTCTGAGGGCCAACTCTTGGGGATGAGGTTGGTTTGGATCGAATACTATACTATGGAACTATCCTAGGATAAGATCCTAACCTAAAGGAGTCATATCCTCAACCAATCCCCAAATCTACTCATGGTGGTTGAGCCTCCCAAGCTTATAAAAGGAGGCCTTTTCAAGGAAAAAAAGGAGAATTTGGAAGGTATCAAACCTTTGATTATAAGGGGAAGATTAGAGGTATCAAACTTATGGTATTGGGAGAAAGATTTTGGTTATGATATTGGGAGAATTATGCAAGGGCTGGATGAGGAGATCTTGGAGGACTGTTGCAGCATCATCCATGGTTGTAAGTAATCTTATTGAGTTCTCATATTAATATATGCTTGGCTTATTTTCTTCTAGTTTATGTATCTTTAAATATGATTGTCTATTTTAGATTAATTTCTTTAATCTAGTATGCTAGAGTAGGAGTTTCCTTGTGTCTCTTTGTTGTATGTGTTTTGAAGGTATCAAGTTGTGCAATCGAATTTGGAGATCAAGCTCAAATTGGAGCAATGAGGAAAAACACCAGAATAAGGTGAATCACACTTTCTTCCTTCTCTTTCTCTTTCTGAATATTTAAGCAAATATAAAAGGAATGTTAGTGTCCAATGTTAGCATCTTTCTGTCTTGGTAATAGGGGTCTAGGATCCAAGAGGATATTCACCTATCCGTAGGGGAATTTTCCTATAAAAAGGAGTGCATGTGTGTCAGTGGTTGGATGGGAACATGCCCCCATTTTAATTTTTGATTGGATTTTATGTTGTGAACTATAGAAACAGAGGGGTGAGGTCATGGGTTCGACCCCCTCCCCCTCCATTTTTTTGATTTTTTGAAATATTTTTGAATGTGTAAGGGGGAAAGGGGGGAGGTTAGGGGTTCAAAATACCTCCCCCTCAATTTTTCATGCACAAGCCTGGAAAATCACATGACAATAAAAAATTTAAGAGGGCTTGTTGCCCAAGAGGGGTTCGAATCCCCTCCCTCTTGCAATTTTTTCAATCAGAAAAACCACTTAGGTACAATCATAACAACAATTAAACTCTAAAAAAGAAAGTCCATTGCAACTAAACTCATCCATAAGAAATTTTAACCAGCAAACACAACTTGGCCACACACAAATTGAAACAACAAATTTAATGGCGTACAATCCAGCCACATGAACCAATTCTCTCTTAAACAATCAACATAATTTTGGAGAGGATGGCTTGTAGTGCCTACTTGTTTGAAAGAGGCTTGTTGAAGGATTGTATGGCTTGAAACCTCCTAAACTATTCTACCCATGAACCATAACCCAATCCCTACTCTTTTATTAGCTACAACATGTGAATTGGGAAATGGAGAAATGAGCAGAAGAGAGAGAACTTTGTATTTTCCAACAAAGATTAATTTTCCCCTATTTTGCATGAGGGCCATGCGTGGCATTCTATTGCTTTTCCCCTTTTTCTCTTTCTTAATATTATTATTATTATTATTTATTTTTATAATTTTTTATTATATCCTTTGAAATACGTTCAAAGTCAACATTTGACTTTGACTTTGAATTTGGCTTTGACCTTGATTGAAGAAGGTTGAGAATGAGGCCAGATGAGACAAAGTTATAATGCAGCATGGGGCACACCATTGGAAATGTTTCGATGATCCCGTCGAGACAAATTAATTAGAAATTTGATCTCATGCCACCCATGCCCTCAATTTTGGCCAAGAAGATATGCTCCCTAAAACCCTGATTTGCCAGTGGGGCCCACAAAATTCCCAAACTTGCAAAAGATGCCACATTGTCATATGATATCCAATCGGGGAAAATGAAGTATCAAAAGAAATTTATTGATCATTATTTATATGACATGGGAATGAAACCCTAAGATGAGGCTTTTGTTGGGGTACATGCTCAACTACATACTTAGTGACATACTCATTTTTTCCATTTTTCCTACTATTTAGGAGGATTGTTATTTATAGAATGTCTATTTATATCACATATATTTTTAGTTAGTGGAATCCTATATGTAATACCACGGGTTTCTAAAACCATGGGCTCATAAACCACCATTAGGAAAATTCCTATTTTTTAGGAGATACTTCTTATTTCCTTAATTTTAGGAGATAATTCATATTTCATGGCTAAAGAGCGCACTTTAGTGAGAATATCAGACTCCTAAGAAAGTGCGCTTTAACCATATTTTACTTGGAGTTAAATCATTTCTCTTATTTAGTAACTTTCCATATTTATGAAATTTTCTCTCAATTAAGACTTTCGTTCCATTCTTGGACTCTAGTCTTATTCTAGGAGAGTTTTTCTATTATGGAATGCATGTTGACTTCATGTAGAGTTCTTCCTGAGTTCCCACCTATATTGTTTTACCTTTTCTTATTATTATCAACTTTTGACTTTAGTTAACTATTGCAAGTGGGAGAAGTTACTCTTTTTACTTGAGCATGCACATGGAAACCCCAACCTAGTGCACATTACTCCTCTTGTGGAAATTCCGATATATTGTACTCATGATCAAGGATTAATAAAATGTGATTAGATTTGGTTTTTTAGTCTCTTATGTCCAAAGATTGATTCTATTTTTCTCTCTCCTCTCTCTCTTTTGCAATTAGCTAGTGTAGTATTTCTTGTTCACAATTAGGTCTTAGATTGTGGTTTAATCCTACATGGTATCAGAGCCATTATTGTGAGGGAGTATTCACTTTTATTGTAGGTTTATAGATTAGATTGGACAACCCACAAACAACTACAGATCAACCATCTTCTTCAGTAATCTTGACAGCCTTCAACTACTTTGAGTGGAATCCCAAGATAGAGCTTCTAGTTTGAAACAAGGGTTTGTATAGGGTCACCATGGGGACTGAGGTGGAGCCTACTTCAGCCATAGAGAAATCAAAATACTTCAACATAATGGATGAATCCTACAAGATATTGTTCTTGAGAATATCTCTGGATCTCCTCTTTCATGTTGATACTTGCAAGACTACTAACGATGTTTGGACAAAGTTGAAGGATTTGCTAGGAAAGCAAGAAAATATAAGAGGTCATCAGTTGGAGAATGATCTACATGCATTGGATCAAAGAGATTTCAATACCATGCGTGACTAATTATATAAGTTTAAAACTTCTCTTTCTCATGTTAGGCCATGTGGAATTGGTAAGAAATGAACAATTAATATTTTTAATTCTAACCAAACTAGGACCAGAGTATTTTGTCTACACTTCTTCTTTTCATACTACTAGGTTAGCTATGGGGTCTACATGGAAGATGCCATCCCTGGGTGAGTTCATGGAGTCACTTATCCATGAGTAAACAAAGATCATCTATAAGGGGCACTCAAGGTTTCCAAACCTCATGCACTTACATTTCAAGGAATTTCAAAGAAGAATAAGCAGAAGAGAAAGGGTAAGAAGGACCAAGAGAAAAAGAAGGAAGGTAAAAAAAAGTCCATAGATGAGAGTTCAAGTTCCAAGGAATCAAAGAGAAATAAGGAGAAGACCAAGTGTTTATAATGTAATAGGGGGTTCCATACTGAGAGTTCTTGCATGAAAAAGACCATAGATCTCATGGCACAATCACTTGAGCAACATCATCTYGAGGATTGTATTTCGGATAATGCAAGGAAGAAGCCATCARAAAATCCATCATCAAAAAGGGATAAAGGTCATGCATTACTTGGTATTTCRTCTTATCCTAATGMTTGGGTGCTTGATTCAAGGTCTACCCATCACATGGACTCATCAGATAGACTTTTCTCMTACTTGGAGACTTGTTTCGGGTCATTGATCTTCATGGGAGATTATTCTCCTGTTGAGGTGTGTGGTAGGGGTAGAGTTGATATATATCATGGATTCTTTTAGGATGTACTTCATGTTCCAAAGATTTCAATGAATATCCTCTCTATCTATCAAATCACTCATTGAGGTTCAGGGAAGAAGGCGGAGTTCATTCTTGACTCAGCTATTATTTTTCGACTTGTCATATGGTTCAAAAATTGTTGTTGGTGAGGTTAATCATCATTCRAGATTGTACACCTTCTCTCACTTTACACATGAATTTGATTACGTATCTCTTCTAACACATGATAATGAAGAGTCTAGGTCATGTAATGAGAGGTTTGGGAATATAAATTTTAAATATTTAGATCAACTTAGTAAGGGTGGAATGATAGATGGATTACCCCAGATTCARTACACACATGGAGTTTGTGAGGGATGCATACTAGAAAAACATCCTAAGGAGAAGTTTGACACATGTAAAGCATGGAGGGCATCATCACTTCTAGATCTGGTTCACAGTGACATTATAGGTCCTTTCCCACTCCCATCGATCAGTAAATATAAGTATGTTCTTACTTTCATTGATGGATTTTTGAGATATACATGGGTCTATTTTCTCAAATTAAAATATGAGGTCTTTGAGTGTCTTAAATATTTCAAGCATCTAGTTAAGAACCAAACAAGGAAGAGGATTAAGAAGATTCATACATAAAATGGAGGAGAGTATGTGAATAATGATGTTGAGCATATTTGTTCAGAAGAAGGTATAGAGTTTCAACACACAATTCCATATACTCCACAACAAAATGGGGTAGTGGAAAGAAAGAACATGACATTGAAAGAGATGGCCAACTGTGTCTTGTAGGATAGAGCACTACCTCCAAAGTTATGGCATGAAGCTATCAACTATGCATCCTACATTCAAAATAAATTTCCTCATAAATAATTAAATGGAGTCACTCCATATGATGCTTGGAGCGGGAAGAAACCAAAAGTTACTCACTTTATGATTTTTGGTTCCCATGCATGGACTAGGATACCTTCTGATAGGAGGAAAGCTATGGAAGATCAGAGTAAGGAGTGTATTTTTGTTGGATATACAGAGGGAGTGAAGGGATACAAGTTATTGTATACTACTTCAAATACATTATTCATTATAAGAAGTATTAATTTTGAAGAGGGTCCTTCACAGGTACTTCTGGAGCAATCCACACATCCATATCCACCACCATTAGTTGTAGAACGTCATGAGACTTCTTCCGATCAAATTTATGATAAGATATAGGAATATGATATTTCTGAGATTTTTGATCAGCAACAAGAGGTCACATGTCCATATCATCCACCATGATGGTCACAATAGACTCTTCAAGAAAGAGATGATCTAGTGGGTGATCCTGTTGATCCATGGAGAAGCAGATCTCAGTTTGTGGAGCCTCCACAATATTTTATTTCCATGGATCCTTTACTGCCTATTTATTTTTATATGGTACTTGGACGAGATTCTCAGTATTATGCAGAGGCTGGAGGAAACCCCCATTTGGAGGAAACTATGAAAGATGAGTACAATTCCCTTATAGAGAACAACACATGGGAGTTGGTTCCTCTACCTTCCAACATGAAGCTTGTTAGATGTAATTTTATTTTCAAGACAAAGAGGGATGTTGATGGATACATGAAAAATTATAAGGATCGGTTAGTAGCTAAATATTTCTCACAGGTACAATGCATTGACTATGAAGATACTTTTGCACCAGTTGCTAAGATTGATTCCATTTAGTTAGCTTTATCTATTGCAACAACTAGAAAGTGGGAGGTACACCATATGGATGTGAAGAATGAATTCTTACATGGAGATCCTAATGAGGAGATATATATGGAGCAACCAGAGGGATATGTTTAGGATCCATCATTATTTTGTAGGTTGAGGAAGTCATTGTACATACTCAAGCAAGCACCTCGGGCATGGTATGCTAAAATGAACTCTTATCTTCTCTCAAGAGATCTTATTAGATGTATATAAGATCCTAATGTGTATATGATGAGGAACATAGATTCCCTTCTACTGATAGTTCTATGTGTATATTATTTACTCATCATAGGGAGCTCAACCTCCTCCATTGTTGTAGTGAAGACCACTTTGCATGACAGGTTTTCTATGACAGATATGGGACTATTACATTACTTTCTTGGTATTGAAATTAACCAGAATTATTTAGGAATCAATATGTCTCAGTAAAATTATGCCAAATGTATACTTGATATGTTTTAGAAGACATATTGCAAGACAAATCCAACACCCTTTTTGTCAGGGGTTAGACTAGAGGATGTCAGTGCATCACCTTTGGTTGATTGTACTAAATATCGACAATTGGTGGGGAGTATTCTCTACCTTAACACTCTCGACCGAACATATATTATGCAATTGGATCCATTTATAGGTACATGCAAGAGCCTCATTAGCTTCACTGGAAGACAACAAAGAGGATTATGAGAAATGTCTAGGGGACTACCACTTTTGGTATACACTATGCAACATGATCTTCCTTAGATCTTGTTGGTTATATAGACTTGGATTAGGTAGGAGATAACACTTATCACAAATCCACTTTAGGATATGTCCTCTACCTTATATTAGGACCTATATGTTGGTCAATTAAGAAAAAATCAACAATTGTTTTATCATCAGAAAAGGCATGGTACAAGGGTGCAGTGAATGTTACTACTCATGTTATTTGGTTGCAACACTTTCTTAAAGAGTTTGGAGCTCATTTTCATCGTCTAGAAGTTATATGGTGTGATAATCAGAGTACTCTCAAGCTATGTAGAGACCCATTTCAGAGGTAGTAGACCAAACACATCGAGGTTCATATGCACTTTATTCGAGGACAGATTCAAGATGGAGTCATTGATATGTAGTTCTATCCATCTTCAGAGAAGGTGGCAGACATCTTCACAAATCCTTTCACTGAACATAAGTTTTTCTCATTGAGGGAGAGTGAGGGATACATCATCTTGAGGGAGAGTGGGGGATACATCAGCTTAGTAGCTGAACATGTTAGCATTCTTTTCTTGTTATTATGCAATAGGTGAGGGATACATCATCTTGAGGGAGAGTGGGGGATACCCAATAGGTTTCCCCTCTTTACCTCACTTTTGTTCACTTGTTATGCATCTATACTTGGCAGTACATGATTACCTAACATGGATTCATATTTTCGAGACTCATCAATGTGCACACCCCGATTGTGTTTTAGGGGGGGTCTTGGGGTACATGCTCAACTACATACTTAGTGACAACTTTTTTTTTTCCATTTTTCCTACTATTTAGTTGGACTTCTATTTATAGAAGGTCTATTTTTAGCTGGTGGATTCCTATATGTAATACCATGGGAAAATACTATGGTTTTCTAAAACCATGGATTCATAAAACACCATTAGGAAAATTCCTATTTTTAGGAGATAATTCCTATTTCCTTAATTCTAGTAGATAATTCATATTTCATGGATATAGAGCATGTTATCACACAAGTTGTAGGTTGGTAAAATCTCGAACCAACCACAAAATGGTGACAACTAAGAGAACACCTACCCACTGCCACCTTAGGCAAGTATTCTCGTCACTTTAGAGATGAAGTAATCACCTCAAGGGGAGAATCCTGGTGACCCTAGTGGGAAATGAGATGGAAAGTGGTATGATGGAAGTGTAGGCCCCATAGGTCAATATAATAAGTGAGGAAATTCTTGGGAAAGAGTCTTGGTGGTAACCAATTGTTTTCAAGAGGTATGAGTGCCTACAAAAGGTGATTTGTTCCTACCCGAGACATAAGAAAAGTCAAGTATGCTTGTAATTTGTTAGGTGGAAAAGAAAATTAAGATTTCTGTCCCTAATTGAAGCAGTAAAAAATAATATATATCAACAACAAAAAGATAGTAAGAGCTGAAAAATATGCTAAAAGTCTAGTATAATAAGCAAAAGATAAGCTAGCAAACACTAGTTTAGCTCAAGTATGAAAGAGCAAGACTTTAGCATGAAACAAGGCTGAAATGAAATAGTGTTGCAGAGATACTTTTGCAGCCTTATTTTTGTATCATTCAATTTATTACATACAAAATATCAACCATCAAAACTTGCCAACAATCCACCCAAAAAGTGTGCTAGGGTTAGTAGATTAATGTGACAAACTTTTAACAACTTTCAATGGTTGAAGAGTGAGTTATTAAGAAGTTTGTATTAGGGTTTCCGCAGCCTTAATGGTTGTATATAAAAGTTTGTAACATCATCAAGAAGCACTTAGCCAAATATGATGCCCTAGTGGCTCAACCAAACATAAAAAACATACAATTGATTCCAATTTAGACAATCTCAAAATCCAGAGATTTCACGTTAACCAATGCAATATTTATTTCTCCAATGCAATTATACTAGTGCCTTTAACTATTGGGATATTGGTTCAAGTAAATAAAGAGCTAACAATGCTATCTCCTTGGCGGTGTAAACCCTCTTATTCCCCAATTCTAGCAAATGCTAACTAGGAGATACTAGGAGGGTGTAAACCCTTTTAATTCTCCTAGTGAAACCTTGTGAAACAAATAACATCCAGATGAAAATGATAGATAATGGTGGGGTTGTAAATTCTTATACTCCCTAATAAATCTAACAAATCAAACTTGTAACTAAACAATGAAGCATCAACAAGATAAATCCTTACCTAGTCAAAGAAATGACAATATAAACCTCCTCTTACCAGGATAAATCCACCACAAATGAAAAAGAAAATCTCCAAGAGAGGTAGCACACCATTTCTTCCACCAATAGCATGAAGAAATCAAGAAAAGAGTACAAGAGAGAAGAGGTTTCCCAAAGAGGGCGCAAATTTCAGCTAGTAAGGCTTCTCACAATGGGAGAGATATGATAAAAATGAAATAGAGTTGATCTCTATTTATAAAAAATATTTCAAACATAGTTTTCCCACTTAGTTTAGGGTAAACACAAAACAAGGGGACAACAACCCTTATTTTTCCCCTTTACACAAGTAATTGATTTTTAATTCAAATTTAAAATTTAAAAAGTGCACAATAGAAACCCTAAAATGATGTCACCCCTCTAAGGGTGACGTTTTGACCCTTTGAGCAAATCATTGGTGTAGAAGGTTGAATTCATTGGGGCTGATAGAGCCTACCTCTCTTGCACTATAGCCTCCTCCCACCAAGTCATGCCAAGTGTCAACAAGTAGCAACCTCATCACCACCAAACCCTAGCCCCAATGATGATGTCAACACTTCAAAGGTGACATTTTAGCCCCTCCAAGAAAATCGTTTGGCATGTGAGGGATACACAAGGTCTTCCAAATTTTCCTATAAGCCTAAAAATGCAAGTCATCATGATCTAAAATGTAGGCCCTTGGCATCCAACCTATGGGCTTCAAGCCCCATGGAAGCCCAAGCTAGGCTTGTTCCTCCAAAAATTTCCACCAGCTGGGTCTTGCAAAAACAAATGGATACGCCCTCCAAGGACCTCAAGTCAAAGCATCATGATGAGTAAATAAAATCAATAAAAGATCCATCTAAGCATGTACATCCAAAATACCTCATCAAAATAAACCAATGCTCAAAGACCCTATGCAATTTTCCAAGTTTAGGCATGGGAGGGTTGACAAAACAACTTATTGGGTGAATCGTTCCTCAAGTTTAGGGGTGTTTCGCAAGGGGACCTCCTTCTAAGTCATGTGGATGAGGTGACATGGATGAGAGGAAGAATTGTTTACATGGGGTTCATGACATACAAGGGGTTGTAGTGTCTGATTTATGGGTGCCTTTGAAGAGGGTGTGTTGCACCTTTGTTTTCAATGCATCTTTTTTCCAAACCCATTCACTGCCATTAATTAATTAGAAATCCAATACCTTGGGTACTCCCTATTAGTGAATTGATTATCTTGGGGGGAAATACCACAAGGCCACTTGAAGCTAGAGGTACATAGAGTTTCATAAGCAAGGAAAGAAAGGGACACCGCATGAGTGTACACGCCTCAACAAGTGGGGATATTTATATAATGTTAATTTTCTTTTGCAGGTCTTTGATTTCTTAGGAGAAGCATTTCATTGATATCAAAACCTATGTGGTAGAGCATCTGGAAGGTTCATAAGTAGGATTTTTTATTATTATTTGGGTTGGTTTTCATTGATGTCAACCCTTGAAGAAAGTCTAGTAGCACAAAGGTTTGGGTAATGGACCCAATTTTGTTTGATGTATAATGGTATGAGTTTTAATAAATTTGAAGGTAAAAATATTCTATATGGATAGTACATGTAGTGCTATTTTCAGTGGTATGTGGAACGTCACATAACTCCTCATGGTTAGAGAGTTATGGCCATGTGAAGTTGGAGAACCCTCATGAGTCATCTAAAAGCCCCAAAAGGTCAAAGTAGTAAAAGTGGTTGCAAAGAAGAAATTATTTAAACAATAAAGTGAAGTGATGAGTGTAATATAAGTCAAAGTGGATACAAAATAAATTATTTAAATAATAAATTTAATGGAGAAAATACTAAGTGGACAAGTTGTTAGAAGTGGGTTAGCCCTAAAATAAGGAAAGTGGTTTAAGAGATTTTAGAAGGTAAATAATAAAGTGAAGTGATGAGTGTACTATAAGTCAAAGTGGATATAAAAGAAATTATTTATATAATAAAGTTAATGGAGAAATTACTAAGTGGACAAGTGGTTAGAAGTGGGTTAGCACTAAAATAAGGAAAGTGGTTTAAGATGGTTAGAAGGTAACCCCTTGAGGAAGCTACATAAAAGTATAAATAAGAGGCCCTTGGGTCTCTCATTTTAAACACACTTGAGCATATTGAATATCTATAAGTGACTGAGGTAACCAAAGGATATATAAGCTGAATTTTAGAGGGAAGGTGAAGTAAAGAAGGCCGAAATTCAAGGGAGGATAAATTCTTTTGATGATGCTTTCTAAGGTATATTATTTACAGGTCATCTCACCATTTTCGCAATAAATTTATTTCTAGAATGATTCAGACCATGGAATCTAAAGGCCGTTGAGGAAACATATTCAAGTAGTTGTGCTAAAAATTTCAGCTTGTGGGTCATTTTATTTTTGGAGTTACACTCTGTGGAAAAAAGGGTTTGTGGCTAGTCCTGAAACTAGTCTAAAACAAATGTTTCGGGTAAAAATGTCATAACTTATTCATAACAGGTCCAAATTCAATAAGACCAAATGTATTGGTTAGAGTACAGTCTTTTACAGAGTTACAAATAAGATTTGGATGATGAAATTGATGAGGGATTTTGGTTGAGGTATGTTACAGATAGAGGTTGTATAACAGTGAGGCTATGGCACATGGTTTGATATAATGGTTTATAGTATTTGGTTGCTAGAGAAATTTTTGATGGTTATATTGGTATATGTATTTGGTATATGGTTGAGGTACATGTTGGGTACATGGTTGAGACAATTAGTTGATGAGTTGGCACATACATTAGGTGTATAGTTGATGATGTTGGTACATCTTGATGAGTCATAGTTGATGAGTAGTTGATGCATGATTGGTGCATACTTGGTACATGGTTGGAGGCAATTGTTAGTAGTATTGTTGACACATGGTTTATGGATGATGTAGCATACTTGTCTTGGTATATTATTAGAAGCACATATTGATCTTGGTGATGATTATGATTTGTTGTGTTATGCTTGGTTGATGCACATCTTGGTGATATTGTGCATATGGTTGAGAGTTGTCTTGGTGATTGATCTTGGTGAGTAGATCTGATTTGGTTGATAATATTGATGAGACAAGTTGTTGTGATGGGTTGTTTGGACAGGTTATTGTGACAAGTTATTTTTACAGGTTTGATGCATGGTTGATGCATTTGTTTATGGTATAGGTTGAGGTACAACTTGATGTATGGTACATGTTGGCACAGGTTATTGGTAGAGGTTGTTACAGGTTGCTTGGTGCAGGTTAATTGATACAGGTTTGCAAGAGTATATCTCACAGTGATAGTGTGACAGTGGTTCCATCATTCTACTTATATTTCAGGGTGGTTGGACAGGGCAAGGAAAGGTGGTTGTAGCCACCTTCTGGTTGTAGCTGAAGAACATAGGGGGTTGTAGCCTCCTTCTAGTTGTAGACAGAGAATTGGGGAGTTGGAGCTTCCCTCAAGTTGTAGCCTGAGAAACTAGGGGGTTGGAGCCTCCTTCCATTTGCAGCTGGAAAACAAAGGAAGTTGGTTCTTCCAATGAATGTAATTCTTAAAGACATATAAGAAAAAGTATTATGTTGTTTTCTCCCACTTTGGGTTTCCACGTAAAAAAAATGGTGTACTGTGTATGTCTATGATTTCTCATTTATTCATTGTTTATCTACTTCGCAACTATTATATGATAATGCTACATTGATATAAAACTTCAATTTTGTGTTTAAAAATGATTAAATTTATCTATTACTGATTCACCCCCCTCTTAGTAATCCAACAATTGGTATCAAAGTTGGTTCCTTCAAGAAACATTTAAACCAGTGGAAGGAGATCATTGATTATTCTGAGAATGGAGTACCACTGTTCAATTGTCAGAATGGTTTAAATTATGAGATGTGGAGTGGAAGGACGAAAGTATTTTTACAGGAACATGGGTATTATATTTGGCTATCAGTCATTACA
>JASDQU011027768.1:7502-31629 GCA_032191745.1 Picea mariana | reverse complement strand
AAAGAATCAACATTATAAGAGAAGCCCATTCTTCTCTTATTGCTGGTCACTTTGGTGTAGGCAAGACAGTGGCTAATTTGCAAAGATACTGCTACTGGCCTAAAATGAATGAAAGTGTTTCAAGATATGTTCAAGGATGTTCGTTATGTGCCACAAGTAAACCTAGCAATTGAAAGTTGGGTTTATATGCTCCACTTCCGGTTCCTTCTCGTCCTTGGGAAAGTATTTCTATGGACTTTGTAGGAGGTCTACCTAGTCTAGACGAAATCATGATTATATTTATGTTGTGGTTGATCGATTTAGCAAAATGTGTATTTTGATGCCTTGTACGAAGCAGGTTACATCTGAACAAATGGCACAAATGTTCTTTCAAAATGTTTGGGTGCATTTTGGATTGCCTAAATCCATTATTTCTGATCAAGATTCTCGATTTGTTCGAAGTTTTTGGTTGAGGTTATGGGCACTCTTGGACACCAAACTGAAAAAGAGCACAGCTTTTCATCCACAAACAGATGGTCAAACAAAAGTGGTAAATTGAACAATGGTGCATCTTCTTCGTGCTTATTGCAGCAAGCATCCTAAAATTTGGGATGAGCATTTACACTACATTCAGCATGCTTACAATCGAGCTAAGAACTCTTCAACTCAAACGTCGCCATTCGAAGCATGTTTTGGATATTTTACCAAATCTCCTTTATCCTTTATCTTTGGGAAGGATATTTCTATTGAAGGTCAATATGACATTGATAGGGTAGAAAAGTTCACTGAACAAATTCAGTCGATACATCAAATAGTGCAAGAGCAGTTGGAAAGGAGTCAAGACAAGTACAAGACGAGACATGAAAAGCATCGTGTTGATCACAGTTTCCAAGTTGGAGATGAAGTTTGGCTTTACATCAGTAAGGAGAGGCTTAAAGGAGAAGTTAAAAAATTGAAACCAATTCGATATGGTCCTTTCAAGATTATCGACAAGATTGGTAACAATGCCTTTCGTTTAGATTTGCCTCCTTGTATGCAAATGTATGCAGTTGTTAATGTTGAGAATTTGAAATTGTATGAGCCTCCTTTGATTGATGATAAAGGAGAACATGTTCAGATTCCTTCTATAGATGATTTTTCCCCAGAATATCTTACAGAATTGCATGAAGACACAATCCTTGATAGGAGAATGCAAACTTCAAAACGAGGAAATGTGGAGTATCTTTGAGTTGGTCTTAAAGGTACAAATCCAAGAAAAGCCAAGTGGATTGAGGTTGGAAAGGTGATGGAACTATACCCTTATCTTCAAATAGACTGAAAATAGTCTTTTGGAGGTCCAAAAGCTTTCCAATGGGGAGGTGTGATCTAGGGGATCAAATTTTGCTCAAAAATTCAAAGTGCTCAGAATCACTTCAAACCAAACAAGAGCGTAGGCCTCATCATTACAAACCCAACGCAACTTGTTTGGGTTCAAATGGAAGTCGGGAGCGAGAGATATCGCGTTCTGTTCAAAATGACAAACAAGCAAAAAAAAGGAGATACTGACTGTACAGTCCATACGGCTGTTGACGTGACAGTCTGTATGAAACATGGCAGAGCTGAGTGGCAGACAGTTGGTAGTTGTGGGTGAATGACATTGTGACATGTGGTAGTATTTGGTTGGTCGTACAGTTCCATGTGGCCCAGTCATGGGCTGCCACGTGGCACCTTGTTATTGGTTGTTATATAAAACTTTATTAGAGTCCACCGGGTTCGACCCCGTGACCTCCACCCACATGTAAAGCCTTTGCATAGTATGTGTTGCCAATGTGCCCCACCATATGACTTGATATATGTATGGTTTTGAATAGTTTTAAGTTTGAATTGTTTATGTATTGGCGCGGGGGTCCGGGCTGGGGCTTAGCCCCAACCCTCAGACGCATATATTGTTGTAATATGACCACATGTTATGCCACATGCGCGTGCACGATTTGGTTTATGATTTGGTTTGAATTCGGTTCAACGGTTATACAAACGACCCATCACTTGTTGTTTATCCATTGGCTTGTGGAAATGGGGGCCTATATTTGCACTTGTGCGTGGTCATATGGGTCATACGACCTTGCCCTTGGCGGTTAGGTGCTAGGTGCACCCGTAACCGTCCTAGAGTTTACACGGTTCACACGATTGCGTCTGATGCTAAGTTTTAACGCTTAAATATGCATGTGGGCTAGGTTGAGCCAACAAGGGTGCATTTTGTAGATGTAGAGACAACAAGTTTGAAGGGGGACTTCCAGGAAGCCTATCTTCTTCAATTTTTGGCCAAACGAGGTGTCGAAAAAGCCCAGCTAGGGGTTTTTGGATGTTCTGAAGCCATTGGAGCAGTCTATTTGGAATTTTGAGCATTGTAAAGCACATTTTTGAGCACTTTGAGAAAATAATACAAATGATCCATTAGAAGTTGGACTAGGAGATGTAGCCCAAGAGAGGGGTGAACTCCTTTATCATTTGTTGTGTTATGTGTTTTCTTTTCACTGTTATTGTTGTTGTTTATATGCATATTGAAAGAGTAAATCCTATTAAAAGTTGTGTTGCAAATTGATCCATTTTCATTTTAACACATAAATTTTACTTGCAAAATAATTTCAAGAATTCAAGTCTTCTTCATTTTTAGATCACATATTTTATGGAGGATTTTGCATACATGTGTGAGGATTCATCATTTTTTTGGTATTGGTGCATGGCTGATGTACTAATTTGGTACAAGTGGTAATACATCGAATATGCTGGATGATAGTACACCATTGGTATTACTTGATTAGCACAACAATTGGTATTTGTTTGATACATGGTTATGGTACTTGGTTCATGATGGATACATATCTTGAGTGATATGATACATTTTTTGGCATGTTGGTCATTTGCATATTGGTAGATGCACATGGTTGGCATATTGGTAGATGCACATGGTTGGCATATTGGTGGATGCACATGGCTGGCATATCGGTAAATGCACATGTTGGCATGATGATAGAGGCATATGATTGATACATTCCATGGATGATATCTTTTGACAAATTGCATGATGTTGATGTACATATTTTATGTACATGGGTGTTGTGCCTGATGAGCACATATTTTGGTACAATATGTACTTGGTTGATATTTTTCTCATGATTCATTTTTTCATTGTTAACATATCTTTTGCTTCATAATGTTTGGTATGGCATAATTTTGATGCATGAAAAGTCCAAGGATCGTCATATGGTAGCATATTGTTCATATTATAGAGGAGATATGATGCCAACCCCCTACCCCTACGGGTTCTGCGACCTCTTGGTCTCTGGATCGTTCTCCCTCTTGAGCCGAAATGGTTGTTCAGGTCCTCACTAGAACCCTGCGAGTCAGATTCGGAGGTCCCTTTGTCCCTGGAACAGGCCTTGAGAGAACCTGCGCACGTGCCACCTTTCGGTGCCCTTCTCTATTATGAACCAACACACAACATGGTGTTGGCTCCTTTCACGTGACCACAACCCTGTGACCACAAGCCTGCATAATAGGAGCTTTGTGTTTCACGATTTAGGACTTCTCAAAGCACGACTCTTACCCTTCGAACACCTGGATGTCAAAATTCTGATCCATGAGTTAGCGCCTGGCTGACTGCTAACACCTCTCGTCACTTCTTCCCATGCGACCATTCGCCTGTGACTTCGGGCTAACCCAAAAAGTGCATTTGCATTTCGGGTTTTCCACTATCAGGTGTCCTATCTTCCTTTCTTCTGGATTTGCAAATCTCGATTGGGGCTCTAGCCAAGAGCTAGCCCTCCTTCCTCTACTCACGATGTGACCTCCAACTAGGCCCAAAGTCCTGGCACTCATCCCTTTTCAGCTTTCGAGGATCGTCGACCCACGTGCAATGTTGCCTCCACTCCAAACTCCCAGTATCGAAGACCCGAAGATCTAGATCAACGATCTAGATTTGTCACAAATGAACGGCTAGGATAAAATCTTGGCCTTCTCCTTTTCAGGATTTCAGCAGATTCTTCACCTCCCAACTCCCGAAATCAATAACCTTGGTGGCTCCCAAATCTCTGCCATGCGTCCTCTATGAATGGACGACTCTGATCTGTTTCGAAACTTTGACGAGTCGTCTCTCCTCTGTTGTTATGAGGGTTAAACCTCATGTTCATTCTTGGGATCTGATGCTTCATGGAAATTTGACACTTCTCCCTCGAAGTCCTCTACCATGCGTTCCACCCTTCTGTGTGGTCTCCCAGGGATTAAACCCCGAGAATCTTCTTCTGAATACGATGGCTATCAGTCCTCTTCACTAGATATGACGACTCATATTTTTTCCTGATCAATGGTCAAGAGATAATCACAAACCTCCATTTCGTGATTCTTGGCATGAGAGTCGAAAACCTTACCTCTTTCGTCTCCCGGTGCACGAAATGTCAAAGGTTTAAACCATCCGCACCTTACCTCGAGATCAACGAATGTTGATTCGCACCTCTAGATATGATGATTCAAATTGGATCATATTCTATGTGTGTTCCTCTGGGTATGGAAGTGAGTTCAATGGTTTAGATCCTGTGCTTCTGCCAATCCAACGACAGTTGTTGCTCCCCCTCCTGATCTTGTAATTACTTCCTGACTTGGAATATTTCTGGAGTTTCAACGACTTCAGCGTTTGATTTCTTCTTTCCCATGAGCTCAATGACTTGGGTCTAATCCATGTTCTAAAAATGCTTCTCCTCCTGAGCTCTGTCAACTTTGAAACCTCGATGGGGCTTATTGACCTTCTACTCCTTCCTGCAACTTCTTTGTGCACAAAGGCATTGTTCCTCTTGATCTTTGAGACTTGAGATAAGTCCACTCTTGCACACCCCTTGCGCTATGGAGATTTCATATATCTCAGATACGAAGTATTTTTTCAAAGAAATGCTTCACGCGCTCTTGGCGTTCTTCTTCTCGATGCACACCTTGCAGATCTTTTCCTCGTAGATTATTCAACAAATATACTTTTCCCCAAACTCGACAAAGAGTTCTTCTCGTGCACACTTGCACTGTCTCAATGCCCACCTAGCAGAGCTCTATAGAACCTTCAGTAGCTCTATTTTCTCCCTGTTCTTTATCTACATAGTCTTCACCTCTAGAGTGTTCAGTAACTCTGTAAGCGTCTTTCCTTGACACTTCTCTTACCTCAAAGCTCAAGATAGAGTTCTTCTTTGGGCTCGTTGCACTTGCTCGATGCCCTCCTGACAGAGCTTTACAGAATTTTCAGTAATTTTGTCTTCTCTCTATGCCTTCCTTTACACAATCTTAACCTCTAGAGTATTCAGTAACTTTAAGGCTTCTTCCTGAGTCTATGACTTCCTCTAGTGCATCCTCCTGACACGTCCTTGCCTGAATTCTGCAGAACTCATATGTGCACTCTTTACACTAGCTTACAAAGCCCTTAGTACTATTTCATGTAACCTCTTGCATGAAGCCTCAAAGAACCAGACGTGAAATCAATAAACCCGCAGATAGCAAAATCTATCTATCCCTGCAAATGCACATCTAACATACATATACAACATATCATAAACACATAAAGACATTCATCAAAATACGTAGAATAACATGCAGGAAAAACTTCTCTGATTGTATTAATATGAAATGCCTCTTTACAATGTGAGCTCGAACTGCAACAGAGTCACGACTTCCTCTCTTCTCCCTATTCTCTCTGCTCTTCTCTACCTCATTGAAAAAAAGAAGAAGATCTTTTTACAAACGGGGGCTCTTCGAGCACTTCCCTCCAAGCTACCTACTCTTATTAATTACATTGAATTACATTCAATGGGCCATCTAAATCAAATTGGAGTTAGATCCCTTTCTACCTTTCAACCATTAAAGGTGACTCTAAATACAACATGCTCAAAGGCATGGCTTCAACTCTACCATCCTTACAAACATTTAATACAATTTCAAATTTTGAAATGTGAGAGGACTGGTGCCTCTCCTCCTTGAATGCGCACTTTGAATGTGTTGTTGGATGGTGTATTGCTGGCGTGGAGTGATGCTCCTGCATCATACTCCACTATTGCGAAAAATTCATGAGCTCCTGCTCATGAGCTTCCCATCATTGCTATTGAAATCCACCTGGATCCCAAACAGTTCTCTAGAGCTATCCATCTACTCCACTGCTTCATTGTTGTTGCTGCTGCATCTTCCCCACTACTATGGAAGGCTTCCTCCTACTCAACTTCTCCTTGCTGGCACATTCTTCTGCTGACCTCAACATCATCTCCCTGATTTCTTTAATTACTTCGTCCAGTTGTTCCAGTGGCTAGCTCTCCTCATGCAGTATTCTATGTTGCACTCCCTTTCTGTCAATGGGTCGATCAACTCGATCTCCCCTGCTGTCTTTCTCTCCCCTTGCGGCACTAAGTGGCCACCCTGCTGCAGGTTTCATCTCTGCAATATCTTCACTGAGTCTCTTCTTTAGCTTCCTCTTCTGACAGCTTGACTGTCAGCTCTCCTGCTGGCATATATCCAGCTTCCTCCAGCTGCTTCCCAGACTGTAATTCTACTTCATCTTCTGTTGCATGCTTCGTCACTGCAGTCATCATCTGTTTAGCTCCCTGGCTAAAATTCCTGAGCAATTCTTCTGAATGTTCCTCTGCTAACAGCTGCATGACTGTCTACTCATGGCAGTCATTTACTAGTTCTGGATGGTTCAACCAATCCTCTAGCATCTCTAAATCCTTTTCCCATGGAGTGAGAATCTTACTTATGTTCTCCTCTTCTTCTCCTTGGTAAGCTTCTAACATCTTCTCCTTCATCATGAGAGTCACTGTTGGTTGTCTTTCTGTTGTTGTTGCATTGGCAACACACACGTTGGCCTCAACTAGGCTATGTGGCAGAAATACCTTTATCCCTCCAATCATCAGAATGCTCTTCTGATCTTCTTTCTCTATTAGTTGTCCTTGCTGATATGAACTCACCTCTGAGCTCATCTTCTCTGTCATCTCCTCTCGCTGATCCAAACTCATCCCTGAGTTCATGATACTTTCAAGCAGTCTCATCTACTCTCCCTTGCCCACCTGGCAATATGGTATTTCTGCCCTGCCCACTTGGTAATCTATGAGATCCTCCAACGATCCCATCTCATTTCCCTCTTGGAAAATTGGAAGTTCTTCAATGCCCGCTTGGTAGTTTCCAAGATATCTTCTCAATCTCTCTTCCTCCTCCTTATCGTTGAGATTTCTCCCAAGTTCTGGCTCATAGACGTGAACCACTTCCTCCATGTCTCTGAGGCTTTCATAATACCTCAACCATCCTCTCAATAGTCTTCATTGTCCTTTGGCCAACAATTTCTTGACTGACCACTTTGCTTTCCTCCTTGGAGGCCATTCATACACCCAATATGTATTTTCATCCTATTGTATTTTCAATGCAAGTAGTTCCATCCTTGCCCTCACCTCAACGAGCTCTTTATCCATCTCATCTTTTCTCTGCTGTTGGTGGTTCTTCTTTCCACCACGTCCATGACCTTCAGTAGCCATCTTGTGTCTTCTGTCTACCCTCCTGGAAAACTTTCTTCCGTCACTCTGCAACCGTGAGTGTTTCCATCCTTTCCGCACAACTCACCTTGTTGTCCAATGATTGTTGCTTACCTGCAAACAATCATTATAGAGCACCTATACTCTGTCAGGCTTCACCCACAATGCGCAGATGAAAATCCGCTCCTTTCATTGGGTTGTCCTCTTGTTTATCCTCTTCCTCTCTGCTACAGAAAACAGAAAGTGTTTCTGTGCTCTGATATCACTTGATGCCAACCCTCTACCCCTGCAGGGTCTGCGACCTCCCGGCCTCTGGATCGATCTCCTTCTTGAGCCGAAATGGCTCTTCGGGTCCTCACTGGAACCCTACGAGTCAGATCCATAGGTCCCTTTGTCCCTGGAACAGGCCTTGAGAGAACCTACGTGTGTGCCACCTTTCAGCGCCCTTCTCTATTCTGAACCAACACAGAACTTGGTGTTGGCTCCCTTCACATGACTATAACCCTGTTACCACAAGCCTACGCAATAGGTGCTTCACGTTTCGCAATTCATGACTTCTCGAAGCATGAATATTACCCTTCGAACACCCGGATGCCAAAATTCCAATCCACGAATCAGTGCTTGGCTGACTGCTAACACCTCCCATCACTTCTTACCATGTGACCATTCGCCCAAGACTCCGGGCTAACCCAAAAAGTTCTTTCACGTTTCGGGTTTTCCATTGTCAAGCATCCTGTCTTCCTTTCTTCCGGATTCACAAATCCCGGTTGGGGCTCTAGCCAAGAGCTATCCCTCCTTCCTCTGGTCATGATGTGAGCTCCAACTAGGTCCAAAGTCTTGGCACTTGTCCATTTTCATCTTTCGGGGATCATTGACCCACGAGCAATGTTGCCTCCACTCTAAACTCCCGGTACCTAAGACCTGAAGATATAGATCAATGATCTATATTTGTTACAAATGAACGGCTAGGATCAAATCCCGACCTTCTCCTTTTTGGGATTTCAGTGGAGTCTTCACATCCCAACTCTTGAAATCAAAAACCCCAGTGGCTCCCAAATATCTGCCATGTGTCCTCTACAAATGGACAGTTCTGATTTGTTTCGGGACTTCGAAGAGTCCCCTCTCCTCTTCTATTATGAGGGTTAAACCTCGTGTGCCTTCCCAGTATCTGACGGTTCATGGAAATTTGACACTTCTCCCTCAAAGTCCTCTACCGCCTGTTCCAACCTTCTGTGCGGTCTCTTAGGGATTAAACCCTGAGCATATTCTTCCTAATCTGATGGCTATCGGTCCTTTGCACTAGATCTGATGGATCATATTTCATCCTAATCAACGGTTAGGAGATAATTGCAAACCTCCCTTTCATGATTATTGGCACGAAAGTCAAAAATCTCTCCTCTTTCGTCTCCCGGTGCACAAAATGTCGAAGGTTTAAACCATGTACACCTTACCTCGAGATCAATGGATGTTTATTCATGCCTCCAAATTTGACGGTTCAGATTGGATCATCTTCTATGCACATTTCTCTGGGTTTGGATGTGAGTTCAATGATCCATATCCTGTGTTTCTGCCAATCCAACGGCAGTTGTTGCTCCCCCTCCTGAGCTTGTAATTACTTTCTGACTTGGAAGATTTCTGGAGTTTCAAAGACTTTGGCCTTTGATTTATTCTCTCCCGTGAGCCCGATAACTTGGGTCTCGTCCACGTTCTAAAAATTCTTCTCCTCCCGAGCTCTATCAACTCTGAAACCTTGATGGGGCTTCTTGACCTTCTNTTTCCCGAACTCGAAAAAGATTTATGCTCATGCACACTTGCACTAGCTCAATGCCCACCTGGCAGAGCTCTACAGAAACTTCAGTAGCTTTGTTTTCTCCATGTGCTTTCTCTACACAGTCTTCACCTCCAGATTTTTCAGTAACTCTGTAAGCGTCTTTCCTCGACACTTCTCTTACCTCAAATCTCGAGATAGAGTTTTTTTGTGCGCTCGTTGCACTTGCTCGATGCCCTCCTGGCAGAGCTTTACAAAAGTTTCAGTAATTATGTCTTCTCTCTGTGCCTTCCTTTGCACAATCTTCACCTCTAGAGTATTCAGTAACTCTAAGGCTTCTTCCTGAGTCTACGACTTCCTCTGGTGCCCCCTCCTAACATGTCCTTTCCTGAATTCCACAGAACTTAGATGTGCACTCTTTGCACTAGCTTATAGAGCCCTTAGTACTCTATCATGCAACCTCTTGCATGAATCCTCAAAGAACCAAATGTGAAATCAGTAAACCCACAGATAGAAAAATATATCTATCCCTGCAAATGCACATCTAACATACATCTACAACATATCATAAACACATAAAGACATTCATCAACATACACAGAATAACATGCAGGAAAAACTGCTCTGATTGTATTAATATGAAATGCCTCTTTACAATGTGATCTCGAACTGCAATAGAGTCACAGCTTCCTCTATTATCCCTATTCTCTCTATTCTTCTATGCCTCACTGAAAAACAAAAGAATATCTTTTTACAAAAGGGGGCTCCTCGAGCGCTTCCCTCCAAGCTACCTACTCTTATTAATTACATTGAATTACATTCAATGAGCCATCTAATACGAATTGGAGTTAGATACCTTTCTACCAGTCATACATTAAAGGTGACTCTAACTACAACATGCTTGAAGGCATGGCTTCGGCTCTACCAGCCTTACAAACATTTAATACAATTTCAAATTTTGAAATGTGAGAGGACTGGTGCCTCTCCTCCTTGAATGTGCTCTTTGAATGTGCTTTTGGCTAGCGTATTGCTGGCATGGAGCAATGCTCCTGCATCAAGATAGGGGGAGAAATACCCATAGGGGGATTCATTCTCTTCTCATGATTCTAGGAGGAGATATTTATCAGATGCATACCTAGAAAATATCCCTATATTTGAAGAGGCATAATTCCAAGGGAAGCGATGGTCACAGGGGGAGTATGAGTGATATATTTTCAGCATTACATCAGAGTGATACTCCTTTTTCAAAAGGAGAGGGATTATTCAGAAAGTTATTTAGAAAGGGGGAGCACCCCCAAGAGGAGAATGGCCCTTTTCCATTGATGTCAAAGGGGGAGAGATAGTCACATTGATGTGATTGATGACTATTAATTGGGAGAGATAGTCACATTGACTATTGATGTAGATAATGCCTTATCTATAGTCACATTGACTATTGATGTAGAGAATACCTTATCTACATGTTGACATCAATAATTGGTAATTGGTGTTGACATCAATGTTGGTATTTCCATCAATACCAAAGGGGGAGATTGTTGGATCATGTTGCCATTGATGCCAATGGTTTGATTAATTGATGTCAAAGGATTGATTGATTGATGATTGATGTATTTTCCTTGATGAGAATGCATAGATGAAGATGGATCAATGAGTTGTCATTGATATTTTCCTTGATGAGAATGCATAGATGAAGATGGATCAATGAGTCGTCATTGATATGAAGAACATGGATCAGTGAGTTGTCATTGATAAACGATGCATAGTTGGATTGATGTAATGGTCTTATCATGGTTTATAAGGTACACAAATGGATGAACTCCAAAGTGGTCCCCTTATGGTGAAAGCCCTCATGGGAAGACGCTTTTCATATTGATTTAGCCTAGAAGAATGGTTGGAGGAACCATGCTTGTATGTGGAAAAATGAGATGAAGATCAATGAATTTGTTGATGAAACTATCCTAGATGGATATTACTTGTCATGCCATTTCTGGTGGTATGTAGAATGTCACATAACTCCTCACGGTTTGAGAGTTACGGGCTTACAAAATTGGAGGACCCAGATATGAAGGCTTGAAGCCCCAAATGGTCAAAGAAGTCAAAGTGCTTGAAAAGAAGAAAATCATTATTTAATGATAAAGAAAAGTGAAAAAGTCAAGAAATATTATTTAAATGATAAAGTAAAGTGACAAAGTCAAGGAGGATTATTTAAATGATAAAGTAAAGTGACAAAATCAAGAAGGAATATTTAAATCATAAAGTATTGGAGAAATTTCTATTTATGGAAAGTGGTTAACCCTAAAATAAGGAAATTAGGTTAAGTGAACTAGAAATGGGTTAAGTGACCTAGAGGATGAAAGTATAAATAAGATAGCAATGGTCTCTTTAAAAACATCATTTTTGTGGATCAATGGAGAGCTTCTTGTGAGAATATCTTTTGTAGTATTGATGGAGAGTTTCTTGTGAGAGCATCTTTGGTATGGATATCTTGAGCATGTGTTGAAGATCTATTTTGAGAGAGAGGAGATTAGGAGGATCTAATGGACGCATTGAATTTTCGGCATGTCTAAGATTATGACGACAAAATTCTTGGAATTACAAAAAAGCCCTATTTTCTAAGGTGTACGCGGGTTGTCTGTGTATAGGGTGCATATACGTGAGTTGTCTATGTACGGGATGCATACAATACGCGGGTTGTCTGTGTATAGGGAGCGTACAATGGATAAAAATCATGGATATTTGTGGTTGAGATGATGACAATTTGTTGAAGATTGAAGTAGGTTCCTGATTTTCATTCTATGGACTCAGATATGTCACTAAGACACTTGTATGGTTACATTATTGTCTTGATGGATACTATTGTTTGTTGTGTTTTGAATGCTTAGGGAATTATTGGTATGGCTTCTATGATGTGGTTTAGTTTTCTTGATGGAGTGAGTACTACTCTTATGATTCAGTGGTGATATGATGGCTATAGTACCTGATTGCTTATGCATGATTGAGTGGCATTCATATTTTATGATTGTTAGAAAAGCATGAGTAGTCTATTGGAAAGTATGGATGTGCTATGACTAGATGTGGATCAGTTTGGACAGTGGAAGACATAAGACAATATGATTGCAGGTTGCAGAGGATATAAGAATGTGATGAAAAGGATAAACCCTAATAGTTCAGAAGGTATACGTAGGTTGTAGTACCACTTGGGCACATATACATGCGAGATGTACTATAGGTAGGGCACGTACATATGCGTGCTGCACTACCAATAGGTTGCATACCTATTGCAGATTGATATCTGTTGAGGATTGTTGCCTCATCTTGGTTGGTGCTGAGGATGTAAGTTGAGTCTTGCATTATAGAGTTGGTGCTTTGTAGAGTTGTACTCTATTCAGTTGTTGTTGAAAACCCCCAAGGATTGTAGTCCGTAATAAAAAGAAAATTGTACATACATCTTGTGTTCTTTGTGTTCCTTGTGGTGATGACTTGTTGATGATATATTGGTGATTTATGTTGCTGATATATGTTCACATCTAACTGGTTAGAAATGAAAACAATGGATAATGAGTAAATTTTGAATGCTAACTAATGAGTTTTGTGTAAGAGGAAAGTTTTGGGAAAAAGATCCCCACACTCATTCACCCCCCCTCTAAGTGTGGTAAGTGTGTCCAACAATTGGTATCAAAGCAAGCCTTCGCTACAAGCCTTAACAATCTTGAAGGAGATCCATAGACACACAAATGGATCATGAGATACCAATCCTTGATGAGGAAAACTATTCTACTTGGAGAATAGAAATGAGAGTGTATTTGAAGACAATGGAAGCCGCTATTTGGAAGGCAGCCATTGGTGGATCAGTTCCATTGAAGAACAAGTCAAAGTTTGCATCTCAAAGGGAAGGAAAGAAGAATGATGCAGTGGCTCTCAAGACCATTCTTATTGGACTCTCAAGCCCTATCAAAGAGAGCACGGGACAATGCACTTCTGCCAAGGATCTACGACTAAATCTAGAGGAGACATATCAAAGCAAGAAGGAGAAAGAAGATGTTGAATATCACTCCATCAATATTATCAAAGGTAAAGAATATCCAAAAACCCTTGAATGCATTATTTCTAAATGTTATCTTGAAAACAATTTAAGTGAAGACAAAGAATCAAGTAATGATGCTAGCACAAATGAATATCTTGAAGACATTTCAAAAAGGGGAAAAGAATCATGTGATAATGTTGGCAAAAAGGAAGATCTTGAAGATACTTCAAATAAAGGTAAAGAATCTCCAAAGACTCTTGATTGCAATGATTCAAAATGTGATGATGTTGAATTTTTCTCAAGTGAAGAAGATGATCTAGAAATAGTTTGTGTAAAGTTTCATGGAAATTATCCCATGGAAAGAATAGAAGAAGATCTATTAGAACTTCAAAAAGAAGTTGAAGAGGGTTTATGTAGATATAGAAGTGATCACTTTTATACACACTATAACTATCTTTCGAATAACAATAGGAAGTTTCTTAGGAGGAGTCAAAGGAACATATTTAAGTTAAAGGGAATGCTCAAAGAACAAGAAGAGAAAAATAAGACTCAATTAGAAGAAAAGGAAGAAGAAATCACAAGACTAAAGAATGAAAAAGAAGATATTAAGGTAGATGATGAGATTAGAAAAAGTTTTGAAACTATTGTCCATCTCAAGACCCAAATTGAAGAAGCCAAAAGGGCAGAGGAACTATTGAAGGATCAAATAAATGAGAAGGAAGAGTCATGTTGCAAGTTAGAAGCTCAAATTGTTGATCTTAGAAAGAAGGTAGAGAAGTCAAACAAATTCTTGAATAGCTCAAAAATATTGTATGAGATCTTGGAAATTCAAAGATCACCATATGATAAAATAGGTCTTGGATACAAAGAAGAAGCTACACATGTTGAAGCAAGCACCTCAAAGAAGCATGAGGTAAGTCCATCAAAGAAGAAAGACAATTTTGCAAAGCAACCATATACACAAGGCAAAGAAAATTTCAAAACAACAAAGCAAGGAAGACATCAAGAAGCTATCCCTGGGACACCAAAGAAATGGTATGCAAGTATTTTTCATGGGCATTGTTATTCTTGTAATGAATATGGTCACAAAGCTTTTGAATGTAGATCTTATGAAAGGAGATATAATGGAAGATTATATAACACCATAAGGTGTTGGAGATGTGATCAAGTATGACATATTGTTGTCCACTGTAACACCATGATATGCTACAGCTGTAGTGGATTTGGACACAAATCCCATGAGTGTTGGAACAAAAGAATAAATTCCATGATGAGAACTTCAAGTAGTGTGGCTAGAAGAAGGAATGAAGTAAGTAAGGGAGACATCTTTGAAAAGATGGCTACTCAGAGCTCAAGTTATGAGGAGCAAGGACATCTACAGAAGTGGGTGAAAAAGATAGAGCAGCCAGAACATAATGAAATACTGAAGGGAAGTTCAAAAGTGTCATCTACTAAGGCATACGTGGGTGACATAGGTGACAGTCGCGTACATACACATGATAACCTTAAATAGGTTGTGTACATACGTGAGTTGTTGTGCAACAGGTCGCGTATATGTGGTGAAGCCTAAAGAAAAGGGCTATGCACATGGATTGCAGTTTGATGTGATGGTATAACTCTGTGATGTAGGGTCGGACATGGTTTATTGCAGGTTATGACACTATTTGCTACAGGTTTTCATGATTCTATATTGGATTATGTAAGGTGATGATGTAAAATAAAATCTTGGTTGCATGGAACTAACCCATGAGTATGGATTGATGCATTTTTTTGTTGAAGAACAATGCTAGTTATGACAGTGAAGAACATGATTGATGCATTTAGCATATGGATGGGCTACATATTGGGACATTTAGTTGTTGATTTGATGAATTGATCATGTTGTACATCATTGATGATCTATAGTTGATGCATGATTGGTACATTTCTATTATATTGGTAGAGGCACCTATTAGCAGGTTGATTGGCACATATTTTATGGAGGATTTGGCATACATGTGTGAGGATTCATCATGTTTTGGTATTGGTGCATGGTTGATGTACTCGCTTGGTACAAGTGGTAATACATGGCATATGCTAGATGATATTACACCATTGGTATTACTTGATTAGCACAACAATTGCGATTTGTTTGATACATGGTTAATGATGAAGATGTATCATGAGTGATATGACACATTTTTTTGGCATGTTGGTGGTTGGAATATTGGTAGATGCACATGGTTGGCATATTGGTAGATGCATATGGTTGGAATATTGGTAGATGCACATGGTTGGCATATTGGTAGATTCACATGGTTGGCATATTGGTAGATTCACATGTTGGCATGATGATAGAGGCATATCATTGATACAATCCATGGATGATATCTTTTGACACATTGCATGATGTTGATGTACATATTTTATGTACATGGGTGTTGTGCATGATGAGCACACATTTTGGTACAAGATGTACTCGGTTGATAGTTTGCTCATGATTCATTTTTTCATTGTTGACATATATTTTGCTTCATGATGTTTGGTATGGAACAAGTTTGATGCATGATAGGTCCAAGGATCATCATATGGTAGCATAATTTTCATATTGCAGAGGAGATAGGGAGAGTCATTCTCTTCTCATGATTCTAGGAGGAGATATGTATCATATGCATACCTACAAAATAGCCCTATATTTGAAGAGGCATAATTCCACGATAAGTGATGGTCACAGGGGGAGTATGAGTGATATATTTTCAGCATTACATCAGAGTGATACTCCTTGTTCAAAAGGAGAGAGATTATTCAAAAGAAGATTAAAGGCATTCAGAAAGAGGGAGCAGACCCAAGGAGAGTTCAAGCAGGGGGAGTATCCCCAAGAGGAGACTAGCCATTTTCCATTGATGTCAAAGGGGGAGAGATAGTCACATTGATGTGATTGATGACTATTGATTGGGAGAGATAGTCACATTTGGGAGAGATAGTCACATTGACTATTGATGTAGAGCATGCCTTATCTACATGTCGACATCAATAATTGGTAATTGGTGTTGACATCAATATTGGTATTGCCATCAATGCCACAAGGAGAGATTGTTGGATCATGTTGTCATTGATCCAAATGGTTTGATTGATTGATGTAAAAGGATTGATTGATTGATGATTGATGTATTTTCCTTGATGAGAATGCATAGATGAAGATGGATCGAGGAGTTTTCAATGATATGATGAAGATGGATCAATGAGTTGTCATTGATACATGATGCATATTTGGATTGATGTAATGGTATTATCATGTTTGATAAGGTACACAAATGGATGAACTCCAAAGTGGTCCCCTTATGGTGAAAGACCTCATGGGAAGATGCTTTGCGGATTGAGTTATCCTAGAAGAATGGTTGGAGGACCCATGCTTGTATGTGGAATAATGAGATGAAGATCAATGAAGTTGTTGGTGAAACTATCCTAGATGGATAGTAATTGTCATGCCATTTCCGGTGGTATGTGGAATGCCACATAACTCCTCATTGTTTGAGAGTTATGGCCTTACGAAATTGGAGGACCCACGTATGAAGGATTGAAGCCCCAAATGGTCAAAGAAGTCAAAGTGCTTGAAAAGAAGAAAATCGTTATTTAATGATAAAGTAAAGTGACAAATTAAGAAGGAATATTTAAATGATAAAGTATTGGATAACTTTCTATTTATGGAAAGTGGTTAACCCTAAAATAAGGAAATTAGGTTAAGTGACCTAGAAATGGGTTAAGTGACCTAGAAATGCATTAAGTGACCTAGAGGATGAAAGTATAAATAAGATATCAATAGTCTCTTGAAAAACATCGTTTTTGTGGATCAATGGAGTGCTTCTTGTGAGAATATCTTTTGGAGTATTGATGGAGAGTTTCTTGTGAGAGCATATTTGGTATGGATCTCTTGAGCATGTGTTGAATATCTATTCTGAGAGAGAGGATATCGGGACGATCTCATGGACACATTGAAGTTTCGGCAAGTATGAGATCATGATGGAAAAATTCTTAGAATTACAGAAAAACCCTATTTTCTGAGGTGTACGCGGGTTGTCTGTTTATAGGGTGCATATACATGAGCTATCTGTGTACGTGATGCGTACAATACGTGGGTTGTCTATGTATATGGAGCGTACAGTGGATAAAAATCATGGATATTTGTGGTTGAGTTGATGAAAAGATGTTGACGACTAAAGCAGGTTCCAGATATGCATTCTATGGTCTCAGATCTGTTACTGAGACACTGGTATGGTTACATTATTGTCTTGATGGATACTATTGTTTGTTGTGTTATGAATGCTTAGGAATTCTTGGTATGGCTGCTATGATGTGGTTTAGTTTGGTTGATGGAGTGAGAAGTACTCTTGTGATTCATTGGTGATATGATGGCTATAGTACTTGATTTCTTATGCATGATTGAGTGGCATTCATATTGTATGATTGATAGAAAAGCATGAGTAGGCTATCAGAGAGTATGGATGTGTTATGACTAGATGTAGATCAGTTTGGACAATGGAAGACATAAGAGAATATGATTGCAGGTTGCAGAGGATCTGAGCATGTGATGAAAAGGATAAACCCTAATAGATCAGAAGGTATATGCATGCTATAGTACTACTTGGGCATGTATACACGCAGGTTGTACTACTAGTAGGGCACGTACATATGCGTGATGCACTACCGATAGGTCGTGTACATGTTGTAGATTAATATCTGTTGAGGATTGTTGCCTCATCTCAGTTGGTACTAAGGATGTAAGCTTATTCTTGCATTATAGAGTTGGTTCTCTTGTAGAGTTGTACTCTATTCAGTTGTTGCCGAAAATCCCCAAGGATTGTAGTCTGTAATAAAAATAAAATTGTACATACATCTTGTGTTCTTCGTGTTCCTTGTGGTGATGACTTGTTGATGATATATTGTTGATTTATGTTGCTGATATATGTTCACATCTAACTGTTTATAAATGAAAGCAATGGGTAATGAGTAAATGTTGAATGCTAACTATTGAGTTTTTTGTAAGAGGGAAGTTTTGGGAAAAAGATCCCCACACTCATTCACCCCCCCTCTAAGTGTGGTAGGTGTGTCCAACAATTGGTATCAGAGAAGGCATTCACTACAAGCCTTAACAAGCTTGAAGGAGATCCATAGACACACAAATGGATCATGAAATACCAATACTTGATGAGCAAAACTATTCTACTTGGAGAATAGAAATGAGAGTGTATTTGAAGACAATGGGAGCATCTATTTGGAAGGCAGCCATTGGTGGATTAGTTCCGTTGAAGAACAAGTCAAAGTTTGCAGCTCAAAGGGAAGGAAAGAAGAATAATGCATTGGCTCTCAAGACCATTATTAGTGGACTCTCAAGCCCTATCAAAGAGAGCATGGGACAATGCACTTCTGCCAAGGATATATGGCTAAAGCTAGAGGGGACATATCAAAGCAAGAAGGAGAAAGAAGATGTTGAAGATCACTCCATCAATATTATCAAAGGTAAAGAATCTCCAAAAACCCTTGAATTCATTATTTCTAAATGTGATCTTGAAAACATTTCAAGTGAAGACAAAGAATCAAGTAATGATGTTAGCACAAATGAAGATCTTGAAGACATTTCAAAAAGGGGCAAAGAATCATGTGATAATGTTGGCAAAAGGGAAGATCTTGAAGATACTTCAAATAAAGGTAAAGAATCTCCAAAACCTCTTGATTGCATTGATTCAAAATGTGATGATGTTGAATTTTTCTCAAGTGAAGAAGATGATTTAGAAACAGTTTGTGTAAACTTTGATGGAAATTATCCCATGGAAAGAATAGAAGATGGTCTATTAGAACTTCAAAAAGAAGTTGAAGAGGGTTTATGTAGATATAGAAGTGATCACTTTTATACACACTATAACTATCTTTCGAATAACAATAGGAAGTTTCTTAGGAGGAGTCAAAGAAACATATTTAAGTTAAAGGGAATTCTCAAAGAACAAGAAGAGAAAAATAAGACTCAATTAGAAGAAAAGGAAGAAGAAATCACAAGACTAAAGAATGAAAAAGAAGATATGAAGGTAGATGATTAGATTAGCAAAATTTTTGTAACTATTGTCCATATCAAGACCCAAATTGAAGAATCCAAAAGGGTAGAGGAACTATTGAAGGGTCAAATAAATGAAAAGCAGGAGTCATGTTGTGACGTAGTCGCACCCGCAGGCACGCCCACTCACATAGGATCTTCTTCTTCTCACAGCCCGAAGAACACCAAGGTTCTTCTATTTCCCTATCGGTAAAATATACACCCACAGATCTCTTCGCACGATTTCCCTTGTTCTACTTATCGGGAAATCGAAACTCACGACTTCGCAATGTCCAAGGTCGATCACTGGGCTCTCGAATCCCCGAGACCCGATGGCCAGTCAACGCTGAATTTCCCCAGTCGAAACTTTCCTTATCGTGATTTTTCTACTCGCGATATCAAGCAATGTAATTTTCCGACTTCCGATACCCGACATGACGAAACTCCAACGCACACGCGCGAGTTAACTTTTCCACCTTCCGTCACTTCTATCGAGATTTCGAAATTCGCGGGATCGCGAATCCTGATGTCAATGGATTCGGGACTTGCCTTTTCCCGATCCCCGATATGGTACGCCACATGTCCTCCACTAACTGTTGTTGTGACCCCACACAACTCTCCCGTCGGGATATCGCATTTCACGATTTCAAGCTACAAAAGTTTCCTTCCTTCGAAATCTCCGATGCTCCGAACCCCGACTCCTTTGAATCTCCTGACACACATCCCAAATGATGGACAGTTCTAGGCTCGTCGGGATATCGCGGATCGCAATATCGCAATTTCCATTGCAATAAATTGGAGCTTCGACTCGCGAATCCTCGATACACGATATCACATATAGATCTGACGGTCCTAATTATGACTCAGATTGACGGCTCTGCCTCTCCTGAGCTTTATACTTCCAGAGAAAACAATGAGTATCTCCCTTGCACCTCCGTGAGATTTGACGGCTCACAGGGTGTCGCAAAATCTCCTTGGAGGATTTTGACCATCCACTCTTCCCTTCGTAAATCCACGGGATGACTAAATGTCTCCCCACGAGACTTGTTCGCCTGCTTGCAAACCTGCGATTCTCTTGCAACTTCAAGTCGCAACTTGTCTGCACTTCCCTTGGTGATTACTCAAGGTTCTATACCTCCTGAGCTTCCTTACGGCTCTCAAGTCCTCAAAAAGATAATCCCCTTGCATGCACTCCTTGCGGCAAACCTTCAACAATCATCTAAGTGTTGAAGTTCTTCGACTCTGCACACACTTGCAGCAGCAGTCCTTCACTTTCTTGCTCAGGTTTGCAACCCTGAACTTCCCTCAGCTTGCGCACTCCTTGCACGACTTCTGTGCCTCAATTGCACCCTCAGGGTGAATGAGAACAAAAGCTAACTCTACCTGAAGCCTTCTGTCAACGCAGTCCTTGCGGACAATTCGACTGCACTCCTTGTAGGAATTCTCTGTTTCAAATAGAGAAACAATTGAAACTCATTCCCTCTTCCTCTCAGATTTCAAACTTAACATGAAATCACATACACAGCATATAAAAGCAAATGCATAACAGGAAGCAAACATTCATGAGCATATCAACATCAAAACACTGAGAACAACACACCCCATGAATCTGAATCAAAGCTTTCTTATATTAATTCAAATGTCTGTACATGGGTGTTCTTTACACAGTTCTCTACTTGCTCTTCTTCTTGGATTCTCTAGAATAATGTTACAATGATACAATGAGGGTGTCTATATCTGTTTTCCCTCCTGCGTTCTAAAGCTATCAAATCTAGGATTAAATTTCGATCTACCTGCATTAACTATTTTAAATGTCGTCTATCTACTAAAGGACGAGAGCTATTCTCTCAAGGTCCATTACAGTATACAAGTGTGCTCCTTCATAAATGACTTCATTAAAGATTTGCGCAACAATCCCAAAGTGTTTTCAAAAATTTAGTGCTGGCTTATCCAGCTATCTTCCGCTTCCACGCTGGCTCGCTTGATGTGCTGGTGATGCTCCTGCATCATACTCCCTCGCTTGAAAACTTTCATGGGCTCCTATCCATGATCTCCTGCACGGTTTGTCCATGCTTCTGTATTACTGCTTCACTTTCCCAGCTAGCATCTTCAACTGGGTGGCCCTTCCATTTGACCAGATACTCATAGTATTCTTTTCTCCTGGTCTTTTTACCCACTCTCTTGTCCAGTATGCATTCCATCTGTGGCTTCTCTGCAATTGGCAACTGTTTCATCCACTGGATTACTGGTTGCACCATTCCAGTCTCTGCTCCTCCAGCCCTATATGGGTATAAATCTACAACAATGAATATTGGAGATATTTCGATCCCATCTGGAAACTCGATCTCATAAGCATTTTCTCCGAATTTTTTCAAGACCTTACATGGCTCGATCTTCTTCATTTTCAATTTATTGTATGTTCCTCTCGGGAACCTTTCTTTCCTCAAATGTTCCAGAACTAGATCACCAACTTCAAACTAAAGTTGTCTCCGATGCTGATCTGCTCTGCGCTTGTACTCATGACTTGAATCTAACAGTCACTGCTTCACCTGGCTGTGAAGTTCTTTCATTGCCTCTGTGAATTCCTCTGCACTAGTGCTGCTAGTAGCAGTCTGTTCTGAATCCCTTAATTTAGAAACTCCTCTCGGCTGCACCCCATAGACAACCTGGAATGGATTCTTCCCTGTGCTTCTGTTCACTGAATCATTGTACGCAAATTCGGCCTGTGGTAATATGTGGTCCCAACTGCTATGGTGCTCTGTCACCAAGCTTCTCAGCATGTCTCCCAGACTTCTGTTCACCACTTCCGTCTGTCCATCCATATGAGGATGATAAGCTGAACTAAACATCAAATTAGTCCCCAGCTTCTTCCATAAGGTCCTCCAAAAATGCCCTATGAATTTGGTGTCTCTATCCGAAACTATGCTTTTCGGCAACCCATGAAGTCGAATGACCTCCTTGAAAAACAGATTTGCGATGTGGGTTGCATCGCTGGTCTTCTGGCATGGGATGAAGTGTGCCATTTTAGAAAACCTATCCACTACCACAAAGATTGAATCAACACCTCTTTGTGTTTTTGGCAGCCCTAATACAAAATCCATGCTAATCGCCTCCCATGGCCTCTCTGGTATGGGTAATGGCTGATAAAAACCTGCATTCTGCTTTCTCCCCTTCGAATGCTGGCAAATTCGACATCTGTCAACGAACCTCTTAACCTCTGACCACATCCCTGGCCAAAATTATGACTCGCTCAACTTTGCAAATGTCTTGTCGTGACTGAAATGTCCTGCTAAGCCTCCGCTGTGTTTCTCCTTCAATAGATTCTCCCTCATGGAGCATTTTGGAATACACAGTTGATTGCCTCTGAACAACAACCCTTTCTAGATCATATAGTCTATCCAAGGGCTTCTATCTCTAAGAACTGGATTCTCAGCTGCTTCATACACTTCTTCAAAATCTGCATCACCTGCGTACATGTCCCTGAGATTATCAAAAGCCAATGTTTTGACTCGGAATTCCTGCAGCAACAAACACTTCCTGCTCAAAGCATCAGCCACTTTGTTAGTAGTACCGGAAATATGTTTAATCACAAATGTGAAATTCTGCATATACTCTACCCATTTGGCATGTTTATGATTCAACTTCTTCTGTTGAGTCACAAATTGTAATGCGTGGTTATCACTGTACAATACAAATTCTTTTGGGATCAAGTAATGCCTCCACTTCTTCAACCCCTGAATGATGGCATAGAATTCCTTATCATACGTGGAGTAATTTAGTTTTGCCTCATCTAGCTTCTCGCTGAAATATGCAACCGGCCTGTCTTCTTGACTTAAGACCGCTCCTATGGCAAACCCGCTTACATCACATTTCACCTGAAATGTCTTCAGGAAATCCAGCAACACCAAAACCGGTTGTTCCGTGATCTTCCGCTTCAACAAATTGAAGCTCTTCTTAGCCTCTGCTGTCTAATGAAAAGACTTATGCTGCTTCTTCACTGTGTCCATCATCGCTGCACTGATTCCACTGAAATTCCTGATGAACTTCCGGTAGAAACTAGCAAAACCATGAAAACTCCTCACCTCAAAGATATTCTTCGGTGATGGCCAATTCTTGATCACTTCCACCTTATCCGGATCCATCCTCAATTCATTCGACGAAACAACAAAACCCAGATAAATGAGCTCTATTTTCATGAATGAATATTTCCTCATGTTTATCAACAACTTATCTTGTTGTAGCCTCTTCATCATTGTAGCCAAATGCTTCAAGTGTTCTGCCACTGATTTACTGTAAATCAGTATGTCATCCAAATATACAATGACAAATTTCCCGTTGAATTCCCTCAGGACTTCATTCATCAACCTCATAAAGGTGCTCGGTGCATTCATCAAGCCAAACGGCATGACAAGCCATTCATACAAACCTTCGTTTGTCTTGAATGTTGTCTTCCATTCATCGCCTTCTCTCATGCAATCGGGTGATATCCGCTTTTCAAATCTATCTTTGAAAAGTACTTGGCCCCACTCAGGCAATCCATCAGATCATCCATTCTCAGTAATGGAAATCTGTACCTGATGGTTATTTTGTTGATCGCCCTCGATTCGGTACACATCCTCCAGCCTCCATCTTTCTTCGAACTGAGTACTGTTGGAACAACACATGGACTCAAGCTTTCCCTGACTAATCCTTTGTCCAATAACTCCTGGACCTGCTTCTTAACCTCTTCATTTTCTTGTGGCGTCAACCTATATGTGGCTTTGTTC
>JASDQU011027767.1:17214-31603 GCA_032191745.1 Picea mariana | reverse complement strand
GTGCCAATCTTCAGAATTGATTCCACGTTGTTGGGATCTATCTTTATTCCTTATTTTGAAATGATATGACCAAGTAATTTTCCCTCTTGCCTTCCAAAATTGTACTTTTTGGGATTTAATGAGATGCCAAACTTCCTACATTTTTGAAATACCCTTCTCAAATGCTTTAGATGTTCATCATCAGAATATGAAAAAACAGTAATATCATCTAAATAAATGAAAATAAACTTGTCTTTCTCATCAGGAAAAGCTATGTCCATGGCCCTTTCGAAGGTTTCCCATGCATTCATAAGCTCAAAAGGAATTTTGGCATACATGAATGTGCCCCAAGGTGTTGTAAAGGTTTTTTTCTCTTGATCATCAAGATGCACCATGATTTGGTTGTATCTAGAAAATCCATCAAGCATTGATATTTTTTGTGATTCAACCACTTTCTACAGAATGCAATCCATCTTGGTAAGTGGATAATTGTCTTTGAGATACACCCTATTCAGAATTTGAAAGTCTACACACAACCTGATCTCACCACTTTTCTTTCTGACATGCACTAGATTAGCCAGCCATTTAGAAAATCTTAAAGACACTATGATTTTGGTATCAAACAACTTTCTTACCTCTTTCTCAATCAATGGTAGCAAAAAAGGATTAATCCTTCTCAATTTATATTTGAAAGGTTTGTGATCATCCTTTATTGGAATTACATGTTGAATCACCTTAGTATCATAAACCTTCAAATCCTCATAGCTCCTGTTATAACCCTAAATTTCTCTAGACATGCATACCTGGCACTTGGCCCTCTTACTTGTTATTTTTTCCAAGCCATAATTGACTTTCTCTTCTTAAAAAATCATTTTTTGAAGATGTACGTGGCCTGATCCATTACTTCCCATGTACACATGCTTGTTTCACCACTACAACCCGTGTACATACGCTAGTTGCACCATTACAGACCGCATATACTTGCAAAAGTTGCAAGGAATTCATTGAGATTACGGGCTATTGGGTAGTTTCCCAACTAATCCACCACCTATATCTCGTCACCCAACTGAATAACCATCCTTTTGTCATATAAAAGGAGGTGTTGGGGTCTCATTCCCAAGCTAAGCATAATAATAGTGAAAGTCTTCTCATTTCACATCCCCTCCTTGCCCCAAGCATTTACAGCCTTGTTGTGAGAATTGCATTAGAATTCCCCATTTTTCCTTTTTTCCTCCATCATCAGACCATTTCATTTCCAAGAAGAAGGTTGAGAGGAGAAATATACATGAAGGTGCACTTGGAGCTTGGTGAAGAGGATCCCAGACCAGGTTCGTGGAGCATTATCCGACCTTGTTGTAGTAGTAATCATTGTGATATCAATAAAAGAAATATTTTTCCTGTCCTGAAATATGATGTGCCAAATGTTTGAATTTGATTTATGTTTTATTATAACATCTAAAACATGATTTATATATGAAATGCATGTTTGTGGTTTCCTTTTTATCTATTTTTGAATGCAGGCCATCCTTGGGAGGAGGTTTGCAGTCAGCGGAGCTATCAAGAATGAGAGGATCGACACCGGACGTGGAGTAAAAGGTACAGTTACCCGATCCTTCTCACTTTGTATTTCATGTATGAGTCTAGGATACGTTCGAGGTAGTTAGAAAAGTAGGAGACTTTTACACGGTCATCGATCTACCTACATTGTAAACCTTGGTGTAGCCATTGGGGGGGTTTTCCCGCTAGTAGAACTGGCGACCATACTAGGGAAGCCTCTAGGGTTTTAGGGTTTTTTTTGGGTGTTTGATTGGTTTTATACCTTTTTGAGTTTCTGTGAGTCTGTTGAGTCTTTTAAGGGATTTTGGTCACATGTTTCTACCATAACAGTTCTCCCTACCCTATTAGTCTGTCTATTTTATCTCCTTTTTCAAGAAGTACAGAGGTGTGCATGCCCTGTTGTGGGTCAAAACACATACATAAGTTCCCTTCTTTATAGACATCCCGTGTACATACGTAGGTTGCGTAAGCATCGGTATCGTACCTGTGTCAAGAAACTATTTTTAAGAAGAGGCAGTCAATCTCTTCCCTAATTGAGGTTTTTACTTCTCAGGGTTTCTTGATATAGTTCAGAGTCTTTGTTTTTACAGTAATATCTTGGGTCAGATTTCAGTTTACTTGTCTTATTGATTTTATTGTGTTTCCTAGCATTTTTAGCTTATTTTTAGCATCTTTTGTTATTTTTTCTTTGATTGGAAGAAAATAAAAAAACTTAGTTTGTTAGGTCTCTTTATTTTTTTGCATTTGATTTGCATTGTTATTTGAAAGAGAAAAAGAAATTAGCATAGTGTTTTGTTTTATTCTCATCTTGCAAGCATTTCAAAAGAAAAATAAGAAAGATAATCCTTCTTTGTCAATGTTCTTATAATTTTAATTTTCTGCAAGAATATTAACAACATTAGTTGCACTACCACACCCCTTTTGAGTTAATCAAGCCATTAAAATGAACGCTAAACCTAAAATTAACTAGACTTTTATGTTTGTAGGGTTAATCAACTAGTTTATGGTTAGGGCCTTGAATTAGGTTGGAGAGGAAACTCTTCAAGGCCGTTAAACATACATTGGATTCTGATTTAGGGAGTGTTAAAGTCCAATGATGTGAAATTTATCCAAGACATCCCTCTAACACAGAGGATAAACACGAGGTCGTGTGAGGAAAGGCAACAAAGATAACCCCTCCAAAGCTAGACTAAATGTTGTGGGGAATGCATATTGAGAATATTTCGTGGGATACTATCGTTCACATTTTCCTACAAAGCTTTGTGGACCTCGAATTCATTCGAGATCCTCAGTTTTCTTCTGGACCAATTGCTTTTGATACCCTTGGTAGGTTTCAGACTTGTTATCCTGCTTATTTCGGTCCACCCGACTGTTGATTGTACCCGTCTGGCAATTTTTTGTGAGCTAGAAACTTAGTTGCCTATCTTCTAGGGACTTACACGAGTGACTGTGGGGGTATACCATTGTACCTAGGGCAGATGTTGGGTCACACTTTGTAGAGTATACCTAGAGGGTGCTTCTGTGTTCCAGTTGCACTTGCACCAGTAAGTTTCTCTAGTGTTGGTTGGCATAATTGTTCTTCCTACTAGATAGTGGTCTTCTTGATTTTCCTTTAGGAATTTTTAGTGTGTGCTCGTTTCTCCCTAGTTTTCCATAGTGAGTTAGTCAGTCAGTGCTTTGGGTCTCTGACCTAAGGTGGTAGGCCTCTCACTCTATTGGTCATGAGGAATTTTCAGTCTTCTACTTAGAAACGTGGAGCAACCTCTTTATAGGCATTATTTTTATACCATTGGTTCACCAAGAGTCAGTGTGTGAGAGTTTTACAAACTTGAATGATCCCGCAAGGGGAGAACCTATGCATAATATATTCATGTCTAAATTTCCAGATGATACTAACCAAGGAACCCCTTAACAAGAGTATTCTTGTGCTTTTCCTTTCTTTGGAAACATCAGTGTCCCTTTGATGGCCACTTTGTACATTCCTGGGTTGAATGTGGGATTACCGGTATGGTTGGGTACCATTCCAAATGTCCCAAATTCTCTTAACACTTATCAATTAAGCACTTTATGTCATGGGCATCATGTTGATGTTCCTTCATCAACAAATTCTTCTCCTCCTTCTTCTCCAGCCTCTGGTGAAAGTACAGTTACTAGTAACCAGAAGTCTAAACGAAATAGAAAGAGGAAGAATAGGAAGAAGAAATCACCAACCTCTGCGAGTCATGTTGGAGATAGGTCGTCAACCTCTGCAAGTCATGTTGAAGAAAAACACCGAAACTCTGCAAGTCATGATGGGGGGAAATTCCATTCACTTCTAGTCATATTGGAAATAGGTCTGTATCCTCTACGAGTCATGTTATCGACCAATCACCAACCTCTACAAGTCATGTTAGTGATATGTGTGCAACCTCTACTAATCATGTTGGGGACAAGCAACCAACCACTACTAGTCATGTTGGGGGCATTGATTCTGTTGTGAAACCTAGACAGATAGGAAGTAAGCCTAAGTTCCCTTGTAATCTCTGCAAGGGAGATCACCTTACTCATTTATGCCCTGGCCTTCCAGAGGTACAAAGATTATGGTCCCTGTCTGCAAGCTCTTCTGATTTTGAGTCTTCTAAGGTTTCCTTATAGCCTATTCAAACAGTGGTTTAGAAATTGGTCACGCCGATGCATTCTTCAGCTGATCTCGCTCCTCTTTTGGGGGTTGATGTGCATGTAGACCATGTTGTCTCGCATCCACTTCAGCCAGTGGTTGATAAAGTGGTCACGCCGATGAAATATTCAACTGATCCCACTCTTCTATTGGAGAGTGTCGAGTCTACCAAAGTGGTCATGCCGATGCAATATTTGGCTGATCCCACTCTTCTCTTGGGGAGTGATGTTTCTACCGACTATGTTTTTAGCATTTCTAGTTTACTACTTTCAAAACAAGGCGACATTCCTCTCACTATGAGCACACCCCCTCCAAGCCCTAGGATGGTTTCCTTTGATTGGAATGACCTTGTTGAGCCTCATCTTACTTATTCTACACCTTTTCAAATAAGGGTTGAAGTTAATTCAACAAAAAATTATAGATGTATTGTGGATGAAAAATCCTCTGCAAGTATTTTATCCTCCTCGGTTTGGAAAGTCTTGGGATCTCCTTATCTTGTGTTTGCTTCGCATGAGCTGTTGTCTTTTGATAGACATCCTAGTGAATATTTGTGGGTTCTACCTCATTTTCCTATCTTGTTAGGTGGGAAGACTATCCTTGTCGATGTTATATTGGTGCAAGTCCCATTAGATTTTAATATGCTTCTTGGGTGTGATTATGCATATTCTATGAACGCTTTGGTGTCTACGCTTTTCAGGGTGATGCATTTCCATCATAATGGAAGCATTGTCACTATCGACCAAGTGGCATTTGATAATCACCATCCTAATTTGGCGTTATTTTAGGCTACCCCTTTATATGTTCCTAGTGTTCATGTAGACTCTACCCCGCCAGGGGTTAATTATGTTGCGTTTTATCCTCAATGTTCAATTGCTCCTGAGAAGGAACTTGTTCACTCATGTTTTCCTTCTCAAGACATGATATCGAAAATTGATTCGTTTGTTTATCCAATGGGGGCATGGGATCCCTTGCTTCCCCCTCTTGGTACAAGTGATCTCATCAGGATTACTTGAGAAAAGTACCCCCCTGGAGTCTTCTTTAAGCCCTTTTCAGACTCTCTAAACATGAAAATATTGTTGATAGATCCTGTTGCCCTTCATGCTCACCAAACTGAAACTTGAAGGAACGTCTATCCAGTGGTAGTTTACCCATTTTTTGGTTTGGATGGTCAATTGTACGAACAAAGGTACACTCTAGGAACTTCGGTTCGCTAGAAGAGTCTTCTCAAGAATAAGTTTAACCCTTTTTCGAGCCCGAGGGACTAAATTTAAGAAAAGGGAACATTCTCCTTGGTTTTGGTTTATAACCTTTTTCATGCCTTGGACATTACTTATGAAAAAGGAACCCCCAAGGAGTCCATAATTAAGCTCTTTTCAGACTGCCTAAAATTGAAAATATCACCGAGTGACCTTGTTCCTTCACACTCGTTAAATTGGTCCAGAAGAACATTTACTGGCATGAGTTTACCCCTTTCTTCGGCCTGTGGATTATGGAGGAAAAAGTTACACCTCGGAAGATTCGTCTCGCCGAGAGAGTTCTCCTCGGTAAATTTTATACTTTTTCGAGCTGAGACTAAATCCAGGAAAAGTTTGTGAGTCCATAGTGAAGCTCTTTTCAGACTCCTTAAAATTGAAAATATTGTTGACTGATCCTATCTTTGTCACACTTGTTAAAATGGTTTTGAATAGACATATTTTTGGTGCTAGTTTACCCCTTTTTCGAATCGACTAAAATATTTCTGAAAAAGGTACCCTGATGGAGTCTTCTTTTACGTTTTTTCAAACTCTCTAAACGTGAAAAACTACCGATATTACCTTCTATGGGCTCGTTAAAAATACATTGAAGGGGGTTTCATTGTGTCTTGCTAATCAAATTTGCATCTCTTCATCTTTGGCCTAATTTCGGCTCCATGTTGCTTTCCACTAAACCTTTGAAGCATGCCTTATATGCAAGCCTTGTATCACTTTGCCTCTGCAACTTGACACCTTGACCCATGGAGGAATTTTCCTCAAGTGTCCTTTTCCTGCACATGTATCCTTGCTATGATAATTAGTGTGTTACTCGTGATTAGAGCTAGTGTGCTTGAGACACTCGCTCCCCCTTTGTAACATATCATTCTTTTATTCTTTTTCAAGCTCTTTAAAAATATTGAAAAAGACACAAAAATAAAAAATACCCCAAAAAGAGGACGGGAAATATATATTCTTTTTTGGTAGCACAATGAGTCTCCCTTGGACAAAGCACATCCTTTTGTTTGTTTGTCAAGATTTGGGATTTAATATGACCTTAGGAAGTTGTTCTCTCTACATAGAGTTGTGTCCTCCTCCGTTTGGTTATTCTTCCAAACACATGGAGAGTTTTCATTGCCTCCTACATCGTGAACTTATGTCAATGTCATGTTGTTTGAGTCTGATCATCTTTAGTGATATTGTCCAAGGGAAGTTTTATCGAGCCTGATTCGACCTTTCTGCATTTTGTCTCTTTACCTCATGTCTTGCCATCCCAAAAGTCCAATCAAGTCCTTGTTCGAAATCAATGAAGTTCTCTGCCTCATCACCAAGATCCTCTTGTTTGTTCCTGATGAGCCATCGAAGATCTCTAGGTAGTGAATTTGTACACTAACATTACACTCCTACACGAATTTGAATATATTGAATTTGTTGCTCGAGCTCTGAAGTCCTCATCTCTAGCCATCAGGCGTCATTGTCTTCTTGAAGATGCATACTATACATGCATATCTTTGATTTTAAGAGGTAGATCCATTGTGTATTGCTCATAGATACACTTCATATAGTTATATGACATGGATATGCAGTGTATTTGATTGGAAACCATGATTTATTTCATCCCAAGCATGGGTATGCCCACCTCATAGAGACAATTTTTATTTTTGCAGATGGCACCTCCCGAACTATGGTCCCGGGATCACTCGCTTTGTACATTGGTGAATATTTTGTAATGTATTTCAGCCATCAAATGCTCTTCTGACCTCACACATTAGGGGGAATCTGTTATAACCCTAAATTGCTCCATACATGCATACCTAACACTTGGCCCTCTTACTTTCTATATTTTCCAAGCCATCACTGAGTTGCTCTTCTTAAAAACTCATTTTTTGAAGATGTACAAGCCCTGCACCATTACTGCCTGTGTACAAACATCTGTTGCACCACTAAAACCCACATATGTATGCTATATACACCATTACAGTCCGCGTATACTTGCAAAAGTTGCAAAAATTAAAAAGTTGCAAGGAATTCGTTAAGATTATGGGCTATTGGGTAGTTTCCCAACTAATTTATCGCCTATAGCCCATCACCCAATCGAATAACCATCCTTTTGTCATATAAAAGGAGGTTTTGGAATCCCATTCCCAATCTAAGCATAAGAAAAATGAAACTCTGCCCTATTCACATCCCCTCCTTGCCCCAAGCATTTGCAACCTTCTTGTGAGAATTGCATCATAATTCACCATTTTTCTTTTTTTCCTCCATCATAAGCCCATTCCATTTCCAAGAAGAAGGTTGAGAGGAGAAAGATACGTGGAGGCATACTTGGAGCTTGGTGAAGAGGAGCCCGGACCAAGTTCATGGAGAAGTAACCAACCTTGTTGTAAGTAATCATTGTGATATCAATAAAAGAAATACTTTTCCTGTCTCAACCCATTTGGAACCAAACCCTTCAGAATGATGTTATTTTTGAGCTGCACTATATCTCTATCAGCAATATGATTTTGAAAACAATCATCATTTGTGAACACATCTGCATCCTCTTCCTGGTCACAATAGTACTCATCATCAATATTTGAATTGACAAATTCATCAGTCATTTGAAGGAATATTTCTACATGTTTGTCATCCTCAAAAATATTCCAATACTTAATGTTATCAGGTACTGCTTGCCTATGCTTGACTTCAATTTCATACTTTCTATTAAGACAGATAGGAATCTTGAAAACATAGGCTGAAGTGGCTAGTGCATCAACAACTAGATTTTTCCCTCTTGGAATCACTGAGAGGTTATATTCTAAAAAAATTTCAAAAAGATCAAGAACTATATTCCTATATGCCCTTAAACTAGGCAAGGCAAGAGGAGAAAATATTGCTGCCATGGCTCTAGGAGGATTTTGAGTTGGCTAAACAATCTGACTGGGAATTGCAACAATTTGAATTGGGACAGTAGAAATCAGAGACTGAAATTTCTTATCATCAAACATAACTTCATTCAAGTTGGATTTCGATTTAGATCTAAACAAAGTTTGTTCAAATTTTATGTCAAAATCAATGTCATCAATGCTTTTCACTCTGTCCTTGGGTAATGATAGATTTTTTTTTCAGGAAAGAAAATGAGTCAATTACCCTTTCTTTTCTTTATGTAATAGTTTCTCATGATCAGACACAAATGCTATAGGTTCTAGATCAGGGTTTATTCTAGTGTAGATCCTTTTGGGAGCCAAGATTTCTTATTAGAGTTACTTTCTTGCTACTCATCTTATAAAATGAAGTCGCTAGGGAAAATAATTTTCATCCAAATAAAAATGTTTGATTCACTCTTACCCTCAGGAATCAAATCTGAATCTTTAATCGTTCTTTCCCAAGGAAAATTTTCAATTTTGTCCCCGATAACGATGCCAAAATGTTATCATTGAGTAAATTGTTGGGATGAAGAAAAAATATACAAAGGTAACCAAAAACACCACTTTAGAACTGGATACTAGCCTACTCAGTTTAGAGAGGGCTCTCTCTTGTCACTTAGTCTCTAATAGACAGATTTTCTTGGTAGGTCAATGACTAGGTTTTAATGTTTTGAAGGGATTTTATAGAGTTTTATTGGTAAGGAGGAGAGGTTATTTTGGGATATGGAGTCAAACCTTGAAAAAAAAAGAAAACAATGACTGGTAGGTAGAACTTTCCAGAGGAACAAATGATAAATTAGGTGATGAACTTTCAGCTTTGATTTTGGTTGTGTAGGGTGGAAGAGGAAAAGAAAAATAGAACAGAATCAGAGCACCATGAAAGATGAATTATGACCTAGTTAAGAAGAGAAACAAAGTTTAAATCACTTGAGTCTAAAGCACCATTAGATGAATTCTAGACCCTTTAATTATCCAATTTAAATAGAAGAAAATGAAGATGAAAGTAAGAAGACAAGAAGTACATACAAAGATAAGAGTACGGACTTCAGACCGCCACCATTAGAATCTTTTTTCATAAAAATTTCAAGACTTCTGCATTTGTGTTTCATTTAGATTCAGAGAATATTACAATAAGGATCAAAATGACTATACTTTATACCAACTCTCCCCCCTTTACATAAAAAGTGATAAAATATATAAGAGTCTATTTCCACACTAGGCTACTAGGATTCAAACTACGGTTGCCTACAATGGTGGATCTGGTTATATTGAAAGAGAACAACTCCTAAACAACTTTACTAAAAATAGTAAATTCATTTTGGCCATCTTTAATGAAAAGAAAAAAATATCTTATACAATCATAGACCTGAGAAAATTTCAAATATGATGTTGTTGATGAGTCATCAGGTGCATATGGAGATCATTTTGAGACATTTGGTGTGCTATTGGTTAACCTCTGTCACCTTTGTGTAACAAACCGGAGTTAATGCTATGAAAGTGATACCTACAACATTTGCGTAGTGCACTTAATTTTCTTGAAACACATGCAAATTCAGGTGGAAACAACTTGATGAAGAACAATGCTTACCTCAAAAACTACATTCTCATCACCTCCCAATTTTCTTGATAATCATGTGTGCCTACAACATTTTCATAGTGAGAGCTCGCTATGCAAGTGTTGTGTATAACAATTTACCATTCCAAAAACTACAACTATGCTTAGGAAATTATTTATGATGTCACCCTTCTGTAAAAACCATTCTCCACCATTATGTCTTTTTTAATTCCTCAATGCAATCTCCCATAATGAGAACAACTTATATGCCATAATCAAAACTTGAGATGACCTCTTACCCCAGAAATAGAAAATTGTAAGGTTTCTTCACTCATATATCTGCTACTTCTGCAAGTAGTTCTAGCCTCCTTCTCGATTCATCATTCAATTGAATATTTTGTTTGAGATACCTATTTTCCTTCCTTAATATTATGTTTTGTACCTTCAAATTTTCCACTTTCCGGAACAACGCTACATTTCTTTTCAATTTTGAATAGGCATTGGATAGGGATGCACATGAATTATCTATGGCTGGTTTGCATTCCTTAAAGTGTTTCATGATTTTGTCCTCTGATATCCTCCTTTCTTCCTTGAGATTCCCTTAACTTCGCGTATAGCCATCTTATGTTCGTTTCTCCTTCTATGGGCGACAGGGATGATTTTAAGGATGGAAATTTATATCAAAATGTAGAAACTTGGGCTAATCTTACTAGTCCTTAATATGCAAAATGTAAAATATTTGGCGATAGATTTGTAAAAATATTCATATTTTTAAGGATTTTATATAGTTTTTATAAATTTTTGGTGATTTTTATGGTAAAATAATTTTATTCTATGGAATTTGGGTGAATCAGTTTTAGAAAAAATGGAAATTAGCAAATATTTTTTTGGGAAAAATCATGGAAAATTAGCCCATTCACTAAATTTAGCCCCTAAAATCATCTATGGGCGAAGTAGGAGGTCTTTCACTTGCTGCAAGATTTCCCTATATCTTTGAACTCTTCTTCCTAGATAAGGATCTTGTCAGAGGTTTTGTAGGCTTGGATAAAACGGTGCTCTCAGGGTTTTGCATGACTTACTTCCTATTTTACCTTTCATTCTTGGGCTCTTCCTTTTTTGTGGTGTTTGTTCCTCATAATCCTTCTCATCTATATTCCTTTTCAATTATTTACTCTCTTGGTAAAAATGAGATATAACATGCTGAGCCTCTTTGAGTTATTGTTGCAATCCCCTAATATTGAGTCTTTCTCTCCTGATTTAACTTGTTCTTAATCCATATCTTGAGCTGCAACCTCAACAAATTATGTCACACTGTAGGTGTGGGAATCCTTCTAGAAACTAACCTTGTGTTCGTTCTACTAGGTGTCTGTGTCTCCTTGGGCTCATTAGTGAATAATATCCTCCTAACTTTCTTTAGAATTGGCTGGCGCATTGAATATCCCTCAACCTCTTTTCATTTTCCCCTTTCTGCAACACTTCTTCCTTTTCACCTGAGCTATTAGAGGCCAATCTTTCAACATACAAAGGGGTATCTCTTTTTGGGTCTAGGAGAATATTGGATGAGGTTAAGAAGGAATCCCAGTCCCTATTTAGCTTTTTAAGTTCCTCAACCACTAGTAGCTTTACCAAGGAAAAGTGAAACAAGATACTCTTAAGTTGGTCAACCCTAGCTTGGACTTTATCTGCCATTTTACCTAAGATTCTATACAGGTAAAAAGTTAATCTTAGGGGTTTTTTCTTGTGAAATGCATGAGGAGTCTCGCATGGTACTGGTATACCCTTTCAAACCTACCCTCACAAGTGAAATACCTTTGTATAACCCTTAACAACTTCTCATAGGGCTCTAGCACATACTCCTTGCTAAAAGTGACACCAATCTTTTGATTTCTATACTTATTCTTAAGGAAATCAATTTAAAACACAGGATCAAGAGGGATGCGTTTGAACCATTTTTCTCCTTGGATTGGGATCAATGTTGCAACAACTATTGTCTCTTCTGATACTAGGAATATGACCCCAAAAACTGTTGTCTAGAAACCATTATAATTTAGGGAAAGATCATTTTTTAACTGTATGTTATACCCTTGGATATTCTCACAAAACCTTATGCACCTGGCCTTCTCAAAAGACACTCTAAATGCAGGGTCTGAATTCACCAAATTGACACTCTGTGTCTCATATCTTAGCACATTTCCTCCCTTGTACTTCTTATTCCCCTGCGTTTTCATATCTCTATGGATATCTTTGCAAGATGGATTCAAAACTATGACAGGTGAAAAGGCCTTCAAAGCTCAATGGTAAATTTGGGAAGCAAATCAATAGGGCTGGGGTTTGCTTGAATTAGTATAAAAAACTTTCACTGTATGAGAGACACGTTTCTTAGTAAGTATAAAGGCATGGATAAAACAATATTTTAAAGGTTTTTTACACAACAAACGACTGTATATAGGATGTGTGGTGAGGAAAAATATGGTGGGGTTTGTGTAGCAAGGAAATCGATACATGGTTTGCGTAGAAAGGGAGCCTGCAAAGGAGTTTCGTAGAGATCAACAGAGTTTGCATAACAGAGGATTATTGGAGATTTCTTGAGAGGAAAAAGGCCAAATCGCAGGTTGAGGATGCATGAAAATGGATAAAAGGTAGTGAAGATGCATGTATGAATTGATCGGGAGAGGTTTTGAGAGGGAAAGTACTTGTTTGAGGTGATAATAGCTTTCAAATTATTGAAGTGACTTGCACAATGAATTTGCACAGCATGCACAACTTTTAATTTTCCAAGGTAGAAATGACATGAGGACCATCACCACTTTTACTGACTTACTCACATGCGATTATGTTCACCGATATACTTTTACAATACCTTCCCTCATAGACTTATGACTCGATTTTAACATAGCATTTCCCACTTTATGAAGTCATTTTAAACTCAAAACCAAGGACCTTTACAAAGTCTTTCATGATGATAAACATCCTATGGACCTTTAATGACTTCTTCACCTTCATAATATGTAATGATGYATACAAACYATTTGACTCAGACTTATGACTTGACTCACATTTGACATGTACCTTATCTTTTATTTGATCAATAACCTAAGGTTTCTTGAATCATCCCATGAATCAATACATACACACACACACACACTATGACTCAATTAGGAATGCCTTGGTATTCTCAAGACCAAGGAATGACTTTGCAAAATCTAAACAAAATTTCAACCTTACCCTAAAAATAATGATGCTAACAAGTGCAAGGAGAATAATTAGAACGAGGAGCTCCACGGTATAATACTCCAAGAGGTTATAATCAAAGAGGAAGAGGAGGGTTCATAGGTCATGGAAGAGGAGGATTCAATAGAGGAAGAGGACCAAATATATGTTATAACTATAATAATCCTATACATTTGTCGTGAGATTGTACGAATCCCTACACGACATGCACATATTGAAGATATTTATACCATGCAACAAAAGATTTCCCAAAGCTGATTGCAAAGTGGAAAGAAGTTAGGAACACAAATGTATAGATGATAGCATCATAGGTGCACAATGAACAACCCAAGATAGTAGCGGTTATGCAAGGAGAAACAAGAATTGAAGTTGGTGCGATGAATGAAGGAAATAGAATCCACCAATAGGTCAAGAAAGAAAAACATTCTCCTGCATTGTTTGACCCTAGAAAATAGAAAGAGACGTATATGAAAGGAAGGAAGAAAGTGGTAGGATCAAAATGGATAGCATCAAMTTMAACCATGCTACCTTTGTATGACATACTACCAGTATATGACATGTGTTGGATTACTGAGAGGGGGGGTGAATTAGTAATAGAGAAATTTAATACTTTTTAACCATAAAATGAAATTGTTATATCAATGTAGCATTATCATCCAATAGTTTCAGAGTAAATAAACAATGAACAAATGAGCAATCATACACATATATAGTACACCCGCGTTTTTACATGGAAACCCAAAGCGGGAGAAAACCACATAATGTTTTCTCTTTTATGTATTTAAGAATTACATTCATTGGAAGAACCAACTTCCTTTTTTTTCCAGCTGCAACTGGAAGGAGGCTACAACCCCTAGTTTCTTAGGCTACAACCTAAAGGAAGCTCCAACTCTCTAATTCTCTAGCTACAACTAGAATAAGGATACAACCCCCTATGTTCTCCGGCTACAACCAGAAGGTGGCTACAACCACCTTTCCTTTCCCCGTCCAACTGCCTTCAAAAATAAGTAGAACTTTGGAACCACTCTCAAACTACCACTATGAGATATACTGTTGTAAACCTATACCAATCAACCTACACCAAACAAACTATACCAATAACCTTAACCATGCATCAACATGTACCTAAACTTGTACCTCAACCTCAACAAAAATCCCTCATCAATTTCATCATCCAAATCTGTTTTTAAACTTTGTAACAGACGTGGTGTATATGTTCACATACCTACAAACCTTCCTCAACAAGAGACTAGCATTTTCATCAAATTTTACTTTA
>JASDQU011027766.1:0-15772 GCA_032191745.1 Picea mariana | reverse complement strand
AAGTAGTTTTCTTTGGGGTATTTGTGGAAAGTTGCATGATCTAGAAATTGGCTTAAGAAGAAAGTCATAGAACCCTAGCCATGGTAGATGAGTTTGTTCATAACAACCCTCAGGATGTAGTAAAAGAGACATTTGCAAGGATGAAAGAGAAATCCATTGATATCTCTCACAACATGGCACTCCTTGTGGTGGATCTAGTGAAAAAGTTCAAATATTTTCTTTTGGATAGGTTGGTGGCTCTAATTCAGAAGTTAGATCAGATGATACACTGAGATATAGTGAAGACCCAAAAAATGAGTCGGAAAAAGAGCCCAAGAAAGAGCAACCAAGTTACAGTGCCATCACTCCTTCATAGCTTCTATTTAAAATGGAAGAAAAAGTGGAAATCAATCCCTACCAAGGTGATATTGATGTTGTTGAGTTGAATTATTGGTTACAACAGTTAGAAGTGTATTTCAATGTCTATAGTATAGATGAAGAGTAGAAGATTTTGTTTGTCCAACGAAAACTAGAGGGAAATGCACTAACCTAGTGGAAAAGCCACACAAAGACACTTAGGCTAGAGGGTGATCCACTAGTAACTAAGTGGGAGGTTTATAAAATCCTCATCAAGTCCCATTTCTACCCTATTGGGTATGTAGAGGACTAGTGGATCTATTGGCATCACTTCAAGTAGAGGCGAGGGTAGAGTGTGCAAGAGTACACCATTGAATTCAAGAATATGGTGACTTGTTGGGTATATCTCCCAAGAACCTAGACATACTCCTCAAGTATTTTAGGGGGCTACACAATCATTTGTGAAAGTAAGTGATTCTATTCAAACCAAGGACCATTGATGAGGCCTATGTGCAAGCACAATACTTGGAGAACATAAGCCATAATAAAAGGAAATAGAGTGGTTCTAAATTGAAATACGACCAAGATGCTTCCAATGAGGGAAGAATAAGTGGAAAGGAAAGGATAAGAAAATGACAAAAATTGCACATCAACACAAGGATCCAAACAACCACTACAACCATTGTAATATCGATGGTCACATAGAAGATAAGTGTTGGAAGCTACATCCAGAGTTGAATAGAAAGAACCGTAAGATGGATGCCAAGAAGAACCTACTGGGCATGGATTCAGAAAACCAGGTAGAGAGAAACTTGGATGTGGATGAGAATATTATTTGTACCTCAATGAAGAAGGAGGTTAATCTACATATCCTTGATTACAAAGAAGAGAAGGTGATGACAAAGTTCTTCTACATTAAGATCCATGTCAAAAATACCAAGATCAATGCTCTATTCAATTTTGGTTAACTTTCCAACCTCATAACAATTGATCTGGTCAACAAACTTTGGTTGGAACTTCATTATCATCCTAGTCCATATCCATTGCGATGGGTAAACAATGATACATAGCTAAAGGTCTTAAAATGGTGTAAGATTAAATTTTCTATAAGTGCAGATTTTATTGATGAAGTGGAATTAGATGTAGTGCCCCTTAACGTGTGTTGTGTAGTGTTTGGAAGCCCCTACATGTATGTGAGGTATATAATATTCATGTGAAGAGAAAACTAGTACCACCTGATCAAGGATGGGAATTATTACATCATCAATGCATACAAAAGTAAATCCAATATCTCTCTAGTAAGAGCCAACCAAGCCAAAAAGTTTATCAGTTCTAGTAAGAAGTATGTATTTCTTTTCTTAAGAGAGATTAGTTGGTTGATGAATTGGTCAAAGTAAAGGCATCCCTAGAGGGATGCGCTAAAAAGTAGAAACAATAGTTTGGGAGTATTCCCATAGCCTAAAGGGTTACCACCTAAAAGGAAAGTAGAGCACAAGATGCAGTTGTTGCCTAACTGCCCATTACTAAATATTGAGCAGTATAGATTGTTTGTTTCACAAGTAGATGAAGAGAAGAAGCAATTGTAGTAGCTATTGGAGTAGGGAGGAATTTGACCAAGCACCTCAGCTTGTGGGCCATCTATCATCATAGTACCCAAGTAAATTACCCCAACCTAGCTGAGGCCCATTACTTTCGAAATTACACATTAAATGAATCGATGATTTGTTATATTAGTTGTAGCGTGCCAAGTACTTCACCAAGCTGGATCTCAAATTGAGATACCACCAGGTACACATTAAATAAAAAGACACCTAGAATACTTCCTTCAAGTCAAGGAAAAGCCTGTATGAATGGTTGGTCATGCCTTTTGGTTTATGTAATGCACCAACTACATTTATGTTATTGATGAATGATGTATTGTGTCCCTATTCAGAGTCATTTGTAATAGTTTATTTGGATGACATATTGGTTTATATCTCTACCTGAGAAGATCATATTTCACATCTCATGCAGGTTTTAGAGACTCTAAAAAAGCATAAGCTATTGGCTAAACTTAATAAATGTGAGTTTTTTGAGGAATCATTGTTGTATTTGGGGTATGTGATTGGTGGAGGGGAACTAAAGACAAATCTCATGAAGATGGAGGCCTTTTGCAAGTGGTCAGTTCCAACTAATGTCATTGAAGTTAGAATATTTGTTGGGGTAGCGCAGTACCTACAAAAGTTCATAGCATTGTTTTAAATGGTAGTTGTTGTTGATTAATTGGGTTGGTTGTCATTGATGTCAACCCTTGAAGAAAGTTCGATACAGAATTCTGGTAGCACAAAGGTTTGGGTAATGGACCCAAGTTTGTTTGATGGATAATGGTATGAGTTTTGATATATTTGCAGGTAAGACTATTCTAGATGGATAGTACATGTCATGCCATTTTTGGTGGTATATGGAACGTCACATGACTCCTCATGGTTAGAGAGTTATGGCCATGTGAAGTTGGAGAACCCTCACGAGTCATCTAGAAGTCTCAAAAGGTCAAAGTAGTCAAAGTGTTTGCAAATAAGAAATTATTTAAATAATAAAGTGAAGTGATGAGTGTACTATAAGTCAAAGAGGATGCAAAATAAATTATTTAAATAATAAATTTAATGGAGAACTTACTAATTATATAAAGTGGTTAAGTTAAATGGACAAGTGGTTATAAGTGGGTTAACCCTAAAATAAAGAAAGAGTGTTAAGATGGTTAAAAGGTAACCCCTTGAGGATGCTACATGAAAGTATAAATAAGAGGCAAGACTCTCTCATTTAATCACACTTGAGCATATTGGATATCTATTGTTGTGTAAGGCTTACTGCAAGTACTCATTGATACATCTGAATTTGTGAAAGTCCGAGGTAGCACGAAGGGTTGACGACAAAAATTTTGGAATTACAACGAATACTAAAAAACCCTAAGTTCTGAGGTGTACACGGGCTAACAGTGTATTAGGGTGCGTACATACGTGGGTTGGCAGTGTATTACGGTGCGTACATGAGGGTACAACCATATAAACTTGAGAAGATGAAGATGTCGAGGTTCTAGATTCTAAGATCAAGCTCCCAGGAAGGTCTGCAGTGATCAGATACATCAGATCTATCCACTAGTGTTACACATGATTTTGGTCACTTTGGTGATGTCTTAACAATGATCTATTCAGGCTCCCAACAAGGAATTTTTGCTTGAGAAAAGTGGCTCCTATCTTCTTCCAAAAAACATATTTTTAAGATGAGTTCACAGGTTGCCTATGGCTTAGGGTGCGAGAATCCCTCATTCTCGCAGGCCACCCACACTTAGGGTGCGAACTTCTCGTAGTCTGCTCCATACACAGGGTGTGAACCTGTTTTTAAGCTTGGAAAGGAGAAGAGGTATTGAGGGTTCTAGAAGGGAATTTTCTAGAAAATGAGTTGGCATTCGCATGGTTGTCATTCTAATGACTTCTCAGATTTGATGGGATCATCCTCATCCATGTAACCATCTCTCCTTCTCCTATATATTGAAAGGTTTCTCATGGAAAAGGTTAAGCAAGATTGAATGAATGATTGGTGAAAGAATTGTGTGAAGAACCCTATTTGGACAGAAGCTTGAAGGCTCTATTTGGTCTATCAAGAGGAATTGGATCTTCTTCATGCAAGTAAAGAAAAATTGTGTGTGTTGGAACCAAGGGTCACTGAAAGGAAGCTTGCAACATCAAGGCGATCAGGTTGTATCTTCTACTTTCAATTAATATGATACAACGACATGTCCCTTTCCCATAAAGTCACTCTTACTTTATTGTGTATTTCCTTGATCATATGCATAGGTTGACATTGAATGTACTTTTCTATCTTCACTTTGGTTGGTTTGTGTTGTCTTGGAATTGACTTCACGAGAGCACCGGAGTGAAGCAGGAACAACAAAGACCTAAGGAAGCAATATAAAGGTATGTCGCTTATTCCTTCCTATTAGTAGATTCAATGATTACAACTTAGGGAAAGAGTCGTGTCTTGTCCTGTTTTGTTCTAGATCCAGGTGGATCTAGGGAGATCTGTTAGTGTCCGCACCTATCGATACGTCCGATAAAAAAATTGGCGACTCCACTGGGGATGCAACCAATTTTTGGTAGTTTTTCCTTGGCCATTTGTTCTTAACTATTTTTCATTTCCATCAATCTCTGAGTCTTGAGGTGACCCTGATAGACTCCCTGGGTCAAGAAGTTCCTTCAAAAATTTTGTCTTTTTTCAAAATTTTGCTTAGTTTCAAGCCTTCTTTCACTGTACCCTTCTGTAGCCTGTGAGAACCACTAGAGTTCACACGCTATTGTTCAGTCCAGTGCGAACTTCTCACACTCTTCTTGTGTCCAGCCTATGAGAATCCTTAATTCTCACATTGTACACCACTGCCAGCCTACGAACCCATTTGCAATTTTTTTGGATTAAGGTTTCTTGTATCCTCAAATGCCCAGATTTGTATGTGTGTCTGAAAAGAACTTCTCTGGCCAATGATTGATTGTTTCTTGACTTCAAATTTCATGAATGATTAGTCTTCGAAAATCGAAAGTTCTTCTTGTTCATTTTTTCTCAACTGTTACCTCTTGACCTTTTCTTAACAAGGATATAATCTTTGGTTTTGAAATCCGAGTGCTTATTTGGTTGAGAGTCGGTGATCGGTTTAAAAGTTGGGATTAATTGTCTTTTTCAATTGCTCATTACTTGGAAAATTGTTGCCCACATGCATTTGAAGCGACTAGTCTTGTCTGTTTGTTATTTTTGTCTTCATTGAAAGATTGGTTTGGGTTTTTTGTTGTATATTGCTTTTTCATCGGTTGCTAGTTTTTCTTAGTTCCACCACTGTTATTTGGTTTCTAGTGAAAATGAAAAAACATTTTTCTTTTGACAATATTGACATTCAATTGTTGAAATAGAACGAATAGAGGATTGGCATTGTTCATGATTGATTGATGTTGCATTTCAAAGAAGATCATATATCATAGTTCAAGTTGTTCCAGAAAACTCCTCTTTCCCTCTTGTAAATAGGATTCATCAAACAAAATTTTTATATCATTCATTCCTATCTATGCATTGTTGGGTCAGAGTCTCACACAACATCGGTTTCATTTCCGTCTCCTTTGAGTAACAACGACCTTTAATAATATTGTGCAATTTTTAAAATTTAACTAGTANTGAGATACACTCTCCAAAGCGCAAAACACACAATAACACCTTGTGGTAAGGAGTGTCAAATTCCATCTGCAACATTCTGTCTTGTGAAGCCCTTCTCACACAAGGGTCAAACCTGAGGTTGCATTGAGATTGACAGAGTTACTCACCCTGCTTTGTTGATATCGGTGTAGATATTGCACATATTACGGGGGTCACTTGAAGGTATACCCACAATGATGAGTGGAAGCCTCTCAAGCTAATTTCAGGCTAGATACCCTGCCCTTGCATGTGGATCAGACTGTCGACTGTTCCCCCAGGCTTTATTATTGTTGGTGGTAACCTTAGTGGCCTATCTTCTTAGGGTCTTACACAAGGTGACTGTGGAGGGGCAAGTCTTCATGGTATCTGGAATCGAAATTGGCCAAACTCAACAGGGCTCCTTGGAGGGTATACCCATGATTATGTGTGGGATCTTGCACCAGGGTGTAAGTCCATTAAGCAGGTCGTCCATGTAACTTTTCCACCCTAGCCCAGCCCCTTCTTGTCTCGTCATTGCGACGTTGGATTTCATCACCAACTGGTGACTTCAAAATTAGAAGGTATTGTTTTCTTGGTTTTGCTTCCTAGATTTTTACTAGCACGTGTTGTTTGTTTACCCAAGTTGACCATAGAATTTCCCCTGTAAGTTTTTAGGTCGTTCACAATTGACCCTCCATGCCGGTCACATAGAATGCAAGGCTTACCCCCAGAAAATTTGGAAGGTTCTCAACCCTTTCCTACCAACTCACCAGAGGGCTCTCCTCAACAGAGTGAAGTCCAAGACGTTGCCACTCCACAAGTGGAAAGAACTAACTCTCTAGAATGGTTTCGAATTACCAATTCTCGAGAGGACTTTCGACTTCATCCTGACTCCGAGAGACGCATTGTACGAGTGAATTCTTCCGGAGACTTGGTTGTTTAGTCTTTTGGATCACCGACTGGACCTTTCCTAGGACCTAAGGGTCAAGATCCTTTTTGGACTACTGGCATTTTTAGACGGGATCTCTTTGGATCAGGAGTAGGTGTTGATATCACTATCTCACCTGAGCTACCCAAAACATCTGATCCATACGCAGTACCTTTTACTACTGCTTATTATTTTCCTGGTATAGAAGCTCCGCGAGCTGACCACATCTTGACTCTCTCTTTACAAATGGTCCATTACACAGATACTATGAGTCCTCACACCGGGATAACCATGGCTAGCCAAGCCCCCATTGGTACACCGCTTTCTCCCAGAGTCACCCCGACACTTCCACCCAAATACCACGCATTGAATGCCTCTATTCCCACTCCTACACAAATCCCATTCGGGACTCCTGGCAGTTCCACTCCTTCTGGGCACCATCCTCCTGGTTTCATTCCGACACTTCCTCCGCCTCCTTTCATAGGACCTCTTCCTTCCTCTATCGGAGGCACTAATCCTAGTGGCACCATTCCGTCATTCACACCAAATTACCAGATTCTTGTTGGTGGACAATTTCACCAAGGAGGCCCAACTCAACCCCCCCTTGCAGGACAAATCCCAATTGGGACACAACCCCCGATCGGAGGGAAACCCCCAACGATCCCACCTTATGGAAAAAACATATCTCCATCCTTGGCCTAGTATTGGAATCATCTTATACAACATAATCCTCACTCGACTGGGGGGCAACAACCCTCAGCTAGCTTCCTCATACCCCCTAGTACAGGCCAACCCTATCTAGGTACATCTAATCCTATTTGGGGCTAGATTTCTCAACCCCACACTCCCGTTCAAGGGTAAAACCCTATGAGTTACTTGCCTCCACACCAACAACCGAATCTGCTCGGATCCTCGCATTATATGCAAACTGCTTATGGTCCCACTAGTTTGCCGACAAGACTCCCTCCCCAAAGTCACCAGTACTCACATGTGAATAGACAGTTACCTTTCTTAGCCACCCTGGACCCCCGGGACTTGTCAAGGATTTTAAATGATCTGATCTGTCACTCTCCCCAATGGCCCACCATACCGGCCAAACTACCATCCGACATCCCTAAATTCGATGGCAAACCGGGAGAGGACCTGAACAATCAAGTAATGAATTTTCACCTTTGGTGCTCATCCAACTCCTTGATGGATGACTCTATTCGTTTACACCTTTTTCAGCGAACCCTCACGAGTTCCACCGCGAAGTGGTATATATAATTACCACAAGGTTTCTTCGCTAACTTCAACACCCTCGCTATGGCTTTCCTCACCCACTACCAGTTACCGATCTGCTATGAAACAGGGACCGAGATTTTGAGTTCTTTCAAACAAACCGAAGCCACTCATATCTCCGATCACATTCATGAGTGGCGACGGAGACGACGTCTCATCAAACTAAAACTTCCTAATCAGTTGCTGGTAGAGTGGTTCATGAAATCATTCATGAATGACATCAGTCGTGACATCGCCATGGGTGGAGTTGTCACGGAAGAACATGCCATTAGTCATGCTCAATACCTTGACCTTGTTTACTCACAAACGGGTACTCTTTACGACTTACTCTCTAATGTGCCTCGTCCTTCTACTTCCTCCACTTCAACTACTCCTGTTGCTTCTCATGCAGCTGACGGTGTGATTGGAACTTTCCATGCCCAACCACATTCCATCCAAACCTCTAGCAACAACCCCAAACCCATTTCTTCTAATGTTCAAAATGCTCCATCTCCTACCCCTCCCACCGGAAATTTTTTTGAGGTAAATGTTGTTCAATCTACCCCCGCCGATAAAAACAAATCCGAAAAGGGGAAGGGTAAGAATAAGGAGGACAAAAATAATTCACAAGCAGAAAGAACGAAAACACCACTTATTGACGATAGGGATAAGCGCAAACCCTGATACCCTTGTCTTATCTGTGGTGATGATCACTACGCTAAGGATTGTCCACGACGAGCTGAGGTTACTAAGTTCCTTCAAGGGACCACAAAACCACCCACTCCAGCCGTATTGTCACAACCCTTCCCCTCTCAAAAATAGGCCCAATTGGTCATTCATGACCAACCTTCCCCCTCCAATACATCCTATGTCTTAATGTGTACAGGTGATTCAAAGCAGCAAGACATCACACTTACCACTCGAGCCAAATATTATCCTTCCTCCAAAGAGACGGTTGATGCGATACCTCCTTCGTTGGTCCAACCATCTCCCACGACTCCACCTACCAATGGTCCTCTTCATCTTGAACGACTGAGCCTCGACACAGTTCTTTTCCCTCCTCCAAAGGGCATCGTTCAGAAATCGGCTTTCAATCCTCATGCTCATGCTGCCCAGAACTAAAGTATTGTTGAAGATCTGGCCCAAGCACCATCCGCGTTGTCAACCCTCGAAGTCCTTCAAAGTTGTCCTATACAAAAGAAGGAACTGTTGAAAGCTATCGGTGGAATCGACCCTTTGGATACAAATTTAATAATTTTTGACTTGGAAGATCACATTCCAAGGTTACCCCCTCAACTCACATTCCAAATACAAGTTATTGTCTCCAACAAAAACATTTGTAGAACAGTTATCAACAAGGCTGCCTCGACGTGTGTCATGTCTATTACCTTCTAGAAAGCCATCGACTCTCCTCCTTTGGCTGAATCTCACAGCATGCTCAAAGCCTTTAATGGCTCTGGTTTTAAGCCTTACAGTGTCCTCCCTTCATTGCCGATTATGAGAAGGAAAAAGAGTCCAAGTTGAAGTGGAGGTCTTTGACGCTCCTTTCGATTACAACCTCCTCCTTGGCTGTAGCTGGATTGATTCCATGTGCACAGTTGTGTCGACTCTTTTCCATGTCGTGCATTTCCCACATCAAGGAAAGTTAATTACCGTTGACCAATTAGACTTCTTTAACTCGGATGCACGTACAAGAAACATATTGTTCATTGCCAAACCCCCCCGGATACGAGAACGTCGGTGTGGGTATTCTTAAAGACTCCTCGTTAATGGGTACCTTCCCCATCCCACCACCCGATGTTCCACATCTGTCTGTCGCCTCGATCAACATGATCTCCACCTCTATTCACGGAACCCCTACGTCTCACGACCCATGGATGGTACCCAACCCCAACGATCATATTTGTTACGGCGATGAAATTCCTTTGAGCCCGATCGAATCTGCCTATCAGGCCATTCAATCGACAACCCCTTCTACCCCCTCTCTTGGTGATTTATATCCAGATCCTTTCCACGTCATTTTTCCCACAGATGAGATGATTATGTTTGTTATAAAAGACACCCCCTGGGACGATGGACACCATCGTTCCATCCTCTTCCTAGAACAACACACCATTGAGAGCTACCAATGGATCTCGACCCCATCGACCGTTGTCGTCATTTCTACCATTCCTGAGGATACACACGATGTGTTTCACGAAGGGAACTTAAGTAATATCTCACCCACCATTCCCCTCGACATATCCATAAAACCTGGAATTGTCGAAAATGTGCATATCGGAGCTTCGTGTTCCCCTAACGAAATCGTCACCTACAAGTCACTTTTCAAAGAATTTTGTGACGTCTTCGCCTGGAGCTATGAATAAATGCTGGGTATTGACCCTGACATTTTGATACATGAGATTAAGACATACCCAGATGCTAAACCCATCCGGCAATGCCTTCGTCTGGTCCACCCACATAAAGCGACCACTATCAAGCTTGAAGTCGAGAAACTTATCAAAGCTGGAATTATTTACCCGGTGGCTCTCACTGACTGGGTTTCCAATCTTGTCCCAATAGACAAGAAACAAGGCACAATCCGCGTGTGTGTTGATTATAGGGATATTAACAAAGCATGTCCTAAAGACAACTTTCCTACCCCCTTCATCGACCAGATCGTCGACGATTGTGCTGGAAGTGAAATCTTCTCTCTGATGGATGGTTTCTCTGGATATACTCAAGTCAATATCATTCCCGTGGACCAACACAAAACCACTTTTATTTGTCCTTGGGGCACTTTTTCCTATCGGAAACTTCCTTTCGATTTAAAAAACGCTGGCACAACTTTTCAGCGCGCTATGTCTTATGCCTTCCATGATATCAAGCACATCGTGCAGCCATATCTAGACGACTTACCCGCTCATTCCATGCACCGTGTAGATCATCCAATACACTTCTGTGCCATTTTCCTTCGATGTCAGTTTTACCATATACGCTTGAATCCTCACAAATGCATTTTCTGCATAGAATCTGACCGACTTCTAGGCTTTATTGTTTCATGTCAAGGGATCTGGGTAGATCCTTTGAAGGTAGATCTAGATTTACGTGACTGCTCAAGAAATGGTTTGAGTTCATCTGGGATACCACTGCCAAAAAATATTTTGAAGCTTTGAAACTATCTCTGACATGTACCCCACTTCTCTTCCCACCTGATTACAGTCACGATTATTTCCTCTACCTCACAACCTCGGACTACACCATCGCTATGGTTCTTGTTTAGGAGGATGATTCTCATGATGAACATGTCATCTATTACTTGATTCAAAGTCTTACACCTACCGAAACCAAGTATTTACATGTTGAAAAACTAGCCTTGGTAGCCGTCCAAGCAGTTCAACGTTTTCGGCACTATATCCTCTCTCGCAAGACTACGGTAAATTCTAACTGCAACCCTATGAGGTACATTCTCACACGCCAACTGCTAGGGGGAAAATACTTCAAATGGATCATGATACTCCAGGAGTTTAACTTAGAATTCAAACGTGCTAAGTCAAAGAAATCCTTAGTGTTTGCCGAGTTGATATGCGACTTTCCCTATTCTGAGACGGAAAATGTAGTAGTCGATTCATTACCTGATGAATCCCTTTTCCTGATTAGTTTCGATGATCTTTGGTACAGATATATCATCATATATATCCAAACCCAGACTTTTAGGCCCAATTTGTCTAGTACTGACCGCCATCGAATATGCTACCAAGCCCGTCAGCATATTATCCTCGGTGATACTCTCTATCGTCGTGGGATTGACTCCATTTTTTGATGTTGCCTCACTTTTGACGAAGCCGAGAAAGCCCTAAATGACTGCCATTCTGGAGCCTGTCGTGGTCATATGTATGGGTATGCTACTGCCCAAAAGTTATTGCAGGTGGGGTATTTTTGGCCTTCCTTATTTAATGATTGTATAATTGTCGTCCAAAAATGCCACGCTTGCCAGACCTACAACCATAAAATATGGTCACATCCTGCTCTGCTTCACCCTATGGTCTCCATTGGTCCTTTTGCAAAATGGGGTATCGATTACATGACATGTCACCCTCACTCAGCTGGGGGGCATGGATACATTATTGTAGCCGTAGATTATTTTACGAAATGGGCCGAGGCGATGCCGACATTTGACAACACCGAAAAGACCACAACATTATTCATATTCAATCACATCCTAGCTCATTTTGGTGTTCCTCAGGCTATCGTCATTGATCACGGTAGCCACTTTAGAAACTTCAATGTCCGAACTCACGGAAAAGTTGGGTCTTCGGCATGAAAACTCAACACCCTATTACCCACAAGCCAATGACCAAGTCGAAGAAATTAACAAAGTCCTCATTACCATGCTTCGACGAATGATAGGGATTCACAAAACGAGTTGGCACACGATGTTGTTTTCAGCATTGTGGGCTTACCAAACATCCATTAAGTCTGCTACCGGGTTTACGCCATTCTGGTTAGTCTATGGTCTAGAAGCCATCCTACCGATTGAATGTGAGATACCCTCCCTAAAACTAGCCGTCGAACTCCTCCCAAACACTTCTGCCAAAGAAGAACGTCTGTTGTATCTCATGTGATTAGATGAAACTCGTCGCGACGCCACCCTAGTCATAGAAGCCCAGAAGAAATGCGTCAAAGTCCAATACGAAAAACATGTCAAGCCTCACGTTTTCTCTGAAGGTGATCTAGTTCTCCTTTACGAACAAGATCGAGATATGCTAGGAGCAGGAAAATTAAAGAAGGAGCAGGATATGTGTCGAGATCCCTATATCTTTAGACGAGTTTTGGAGAAAGGAGCTTATGAGTTAGTGGATTATGACGGTATCCCTTTGAGTGAACCCAGAAATGGGTTGTACTTAAAGAAGTACTATGCGTAAGATCACTTGTGCATGAGTACATGTATTTTATTGTATCATACTTCTTGTGTGTTACTGTAATATGCTTTTTTGTTATCTGGTCTCTTCCCTCGATTGCTTATGTTACGTTGTGTTTGGTTTCCAGATGTCAGAGTCTTCACTACCCCACATTGGCTTCACTGATGGCGCTAGTCGTAGTACTCAGAACCTTGCTTCTGCTGCTTGGGCAATTTACACCCCTACAAAGGAACTTATCACTCTACGAGGTGTGTGTCTCGGTCGTGCGACCAACAATATTGCAGAGTATAGCACCATCATCGAATTGTTGATTGATGCTATTTCACTCAGTATCCGCCACTTGGTTGTACGACTTGATTCGCAGCTAGTAGTACTACAGCTAAATAATGCCTATGCTATTCGAAGTCCTACTTTATTACAGGTATATTTATGAATTCGCCTCTTGGAATGTTATTTTGATTATATTGAATATCAACACATTCCTAGATGTCTAAATACATTGATTGATGCATTAGCTAACTATGTATTAGACAGACATTTGGACCATTTATAAACCAATCACATCACATGTATCACACAACACAAGATAAGCTGGTAGAAGCCGTATATATGTATATAACGATCAAATTTTTTTACAAAAAGTTTCTTTCCAAGGACCAAAATCTCAAAATGTGAAGCCCATAGCTTCTACAAAATAGCGTCATGGGTGACACTCAAGATAACACACAACTGCCCAGGCCACACTACAAAGCAGTCGACTAATAGACTCTGACACCCCCACAGTGTGGCCCTGATAATGCCTAGGGATATCCCCAATAGCCATATCTGGGATGTCAGCGGTGAACCCCTCCATGTTTTTCTCCATTGCCTCATAGTCTTCGGCATCCCATTGCGCCACTAGAGCCGCCTCTCCTCTTCACTGAATAGGAGACGTTCTTGGAGTTCGATATGGCCCCACATTTGTGTCATCAAAAAGAGATTTTTTGATTAGTCCTTGGACAAACATAAAAACATTTTATATGATAAAATTACAAAAACATTTAAAAGAACAAAATGTGTACTTCCTACCTAGGTCACCCCACTGAGCATCCTCAGGTAGGGCCAAATCTAGATCCCCTCGGAAGTCCAAACCTGCATATGTGTAGTCATCAACCATCAACATATGTGGTCTCAACCAGTCGAAGAATGAATCATTGTACTTGATGATGGGCCCAGCTACGTGTTGGGCCATGAGGTTGCACCACCTTAGCATCCTCGGATCCCGTGGGGCCAGTAAGCCCCAATCAACCTGTAATCTCAGCAATGGGACCCTCTCAAGGAAGAAGGACACCAAAAGTGACCCGTACCCAAACTGCTTCAAGTTTCCCCTCCTACACTTCATCAATTGCCTCTTCATACTGTGGAGATCTGCATCCGACCATTTGAAGACTCGTGGCTTTGTACACTCTATGACGTATTGGAAGTAGCTTTGGAGAGCCATGTGTGGAGCTACGCTCCCATCCATGCATGCTATAGTGAACAAGATGGTTCGCAGGGTCAAGTTTTGGACCCCCCAAATAGAAACCTTGCCCTTGCTTCTTTCTGCCTCAGGAACACAGTAATGGCGACAATATTCGCTCATAGGGAGTCTGCCACCTCGGCTACCGGTCAAGCTAGTGTGGTACCCACGTCATGATAACCCTGTTAGAAAGTAGATATCCTCGATATATAGGGTCAATGTGTGGACTCCCACATGAAACAACTATTGGTCCACATCCCACATATGAACCGGGTACTCCAACAACCTGATTTGGGCCCTCATGCCTAGAATCCAGAAGAATTTCAAGAGCCCACAGTCTCAGAGGGCAGTGATGGTACCCGGGTCATTCCCGGAAATGACATCTTCCTCCTCATGTTCTCTTTCTCACCACTCCAGCGTCGTGATGATCAAATACCTACACAAGAACCATCAAAGAAGGATCAACAACTTTTTTCACAACTTGGCACATTTTTATTGAGCAAAAATCAAATTGAAAATTCATTTTTTGGCCCTCGCAGGTGCCCCTTTAGCACAGTGTGAGATTCTCACAGGTGCCCTCAATGTCACCTGCGAGAATCCTAGATTCTCACAGGTCTCACATGGCTAGCCTGCGAGAATGCTCGGGCGCAAGTTTTGGCCCTAAAATGAACCCAAAACCTTGAAAATTGCCAATAAAAACTACAACTAAAACTAAACCATGGAAAAGGTATAAGATCAAGAGCTTACCTCGTTGGCATAGAAGGTTCTCCAAATGGTCGCTTGTGCCTCCCACGATCGAGCAATGAAATTTGGGGGAAAATGAGGTGTTTTGGGCAAAGTTCTTGGCAAAATCACAATGAATATGGTAAAAGCCCCTTTTACCCATATTTATTCACTTTTTACCATTTTTGTTGATTTTTATATTGTTTTGTCCATAAAACCTAATGCCTAATAGTCCTATGAGTGTGACTTTTTGCAGATATAGCAACTTTGAAGTCCACACAAAGGAGTGTGGATGTTTCTTCTTTTTTGTTGCCTGTACGACTGCTTTTTATGGTTTTTAGAAAAATCTCGAGCTCAATCTTCGTTCGTTCTTGCACTCGAAAATACATAAGAACGTAATCGAGTATACTTTTATCACTTTTTTGGACTCGTAAAGGTTATACAAAAAAGGAACCCCCTGGAGTTCCCTTTAAGCTCTTTTCAGACTCTCTAAATATGAAAAGATTGCCGAGCGACCTTGTTCTTTTCACGCTCGTTAAAGTATTTGAAGAAAATGTCTGTTGAGCGATAGTTTATCTCTTTTTCTGTCTCATCAAACTACTTTATGAAAAAGGAACTGAGAGAGTTCTCTTTTAAGTGTTTTTCCAAACTCTATAATCATGAAAAACCTCCGAGTTTTCTATATTTGGACTTGTTAAAAAAACATCGAAAGACACGTAATGGGACCGAGCCACTACTTCCTAGGGTTTGTTAAACATTCTCCGAGGGACTCGTCCGAAGGATGATCTTACATCAACAAGCATATGTTATCCTCCTCAAGCTTGCGTAAAAATAAAGAGGTACTCACCAGAAATGGTGGGGGAAATTTTGGGAAAGGGATGTGTTTTCGTATTCATATTAATGGCAGTAAGTGTCGCTCTTCAACATGACACCACC
>JASDQU011027765.1:16616-31630 GCA_032191745.1 Picea mariana | reverse complement strand
ATATCTCTTCAAGGTCTACTGGAACAAGGAGGTCCGCCGACCAGTCCTTGGTGATCTCCTCAAAGTCCTCCTCTGTCAGCTTGTAGTAGGACTGAAGTTGTTTCTTGTGTTCGTCAGTGCACACTATGATGTAAGTAAAATTTTGATCTGCGTTGAACTTCATCAAAGGCCTGAACCGGTGTAGAGTGTTCGGAGTCATGCGAGGCTCGGACTGTATGGCTACCTTCAGTTGATTGTAGTAGGTATGAAAAACAGCATTTGACTGCCACTGTTTATTCATTTCACTTGAGTACCACAGTGTACTGAACTTCACGACCAGTGGTTCAAAAGGCTCGATGTCTGGGAAGGTCGTACCTTCCGACATCTCCCAGGAAATAAAATATATAAGGATCAAGAGCCAGCTGAAATGAAATTCATATCCTTGATCTTGTGCTTCTTTGTAGTCGAGTTCCAACTGGTTCACCGGGTACTTCGCCCAGTTCATCTGAAGGCCTTCCATGCACTTTTCTGTGAGGTCTACTACAAAACTAGTGACTTGGGTGGGTCGGTTCTTTTGGACTAATTTCCCTGCAATCAACTGATAGGCGAGGTGCACTACACCACTCTGGATAGAAGCTACTTTGTAACCTGGTGTGCCCTTCTTGACATCACCATAAGTGTCCTTGATCCACTGTGCTAGAGTGCGATCCATGGCTTTTCCAGGGTAAAATTCCTGTGGATCGGGTCCTTGCATACTCAACCCCATGATTCGATTGATCATCATTGGATCAACTATTATATGATGGTTTAGCCACAGATAACCTCCATGGTAACAAGACAACATCATCTTGACACATGCATTTACCTCCTGGTGTCGTCCAAAGTGAGGAATCTTCATGACATTGAGCAAGGTGGACTGCGCGAGGTTCATAGTCCACAACTGGGGGATTATCTTTGAATTATTCCCCTTAATCCGAGTCAGGTACTCATGTGGGTTGAGCATGTTGTAAAATTTGCGATCTCTGAGGTTGAAGTCGCTAAACTTCAATGCTGCAATCTTATCATGGTCTGCTCGAACTACATGTATCCCCTTCGTGAGGTACGATGTGACCAAGGTGTATTCGAAATCTCTGGGAATGCTGTCTCGATTTACTGTGCCGCTTAGGGGTGGAATATAGGTGGGTAATATGGTTGGGATCAATTTAGCATTCGCTATATCATCCATGTGCTTGGTTCGTTTTTCATCAGATGGTCGGGATGGTCCGACTCCACGAGCAGTGGATGGAGAGGCTGGCAGTCCTCTCGTCGATGATGCTTTTACACCTATAGACATTGACATGACTCTTCCAGTCATGAGGTCGATCAAAACTTCTTCAACATATTTCTCTACAGCGGTCAATTCGTCCGACATACACACTCGAGGTTAACAATCTCAGGTTTAGGGAATAACTTAGACACTATATAAGATAGACAGAAAGAGTGTGATGATCACTGTATAAAATCAACTTAGTCTGCGGGCTCAAACTCTCAGTTGGAAAAAGTGTTCTTGGTGCATGGCGCGATGGGATAAATAGATAACTTGAAAACGGGTCACTTGTAATGGATATGAATCCTTCATTAACTCTGTTATGTTCGTTATGGCGCGGTCCCAACGGTCGGATGGTGAGCTGTCTATCCATAAATGTATTTCTGCCCATTCAGAGTGTTGGTCTAACATTTATAATGTCCCCAATGGCTATATTGCTTCGCCATGGCGAAGTGCCATGTGTCGTTGTTCTGATATCCCAACGAAGCTCCAATTTTGCAAATTTTTCTTCTGCGAGATTTCCTCTGGAACCTTTTGCAACTTGTCGATCTTAGCTCACTTCTTTCTTAGCTTTCTAGCCTTCTTTCCAGTGAGCTTCATCTCAGTATTCCTTTTTCCATTATGATTCTTATCTTCTTTTGACATAGTGACTTCGCACTATTGAGATCATTTCCTAAGATTCACGGGTGATCCTTCTTCTTTATTTGGAATAGGTACTTCAATCTTCAATGGTTCTTCTAATGTTCTTGCAACTTCGACATCCAGGTCTCTAGTGTTAAATGGCTTTGATCTGTTCTTATGTTCTTCAATTAAGTGTGTGATCTTTCTAGTCATAAATTATTTTAACTCTTGCTTCTTATGTTCTAAAACTTCTTCTTCTTCTTGCCTTCTGTCCTAATCTCTTTTAATCCAAGGTTTTCCTAGTAACATGGTAAATGGGGCACTATTCTCAATAAATCTAATAATCTCAAAATCTTCCTCTGTCGAAGTTCCATTGGCATTTATAGGTATTCGGGTGAGCTTTCCACATAGGTTTATCATCTTTCCTTTGAATATTCTTATTCCTTCTAGTGAAGGAATCATAGCGGGCTTCCCTATAGCTTCCCAAGTTCTCTTTGTCATGATATTCACCTGTGTTTCCTCATCTAGAACACAGTCAATGTCGAAGTCTCCTATTCTTGCTTCAAGGCATTCTTTTTCTTTGAAGATCCCTGATAATCTGACATGTCGGTGATTATTCAGGGTTTCTTTCATCTGTAGCAATAATTTCTCTGATTCTTCCTGGGACTCTGTCATAATCTTATTTTTTGGATCTGCCTTAGGGTTTTCTTGTCTCATGTTCATTCCTTCAAGTTTAGAAATCATTCTAGGACAATCCAATACTTCATGGTCCATAGATTTACAACAAGACAGCTATGTCTTTTCCCAAGGCATTCCTTAGAAAGATGTCATGGTCTTCTGGAATTGTAACAGAGGGTTAATCCTCTCTTTCTTTTAAATGATCCCCAACCTTTCCTGTACCGTGCACTAGGATCATGGTAGCTAACCTCCAAAAAATTCTTTCTAGGATCTTGCATACACTTATTAGCCCAAACATTCTTTCTATGCATAGGTATAACATATTTTTCACTATTCTTATCAAATCTATTCATATCAAACCTTATTTCATCTTTGAATACCCTATTTTTTAAGCTAGGATAGAATCTATCAAATATACCTAGATCCATGCTTTAGAAACAAAAATTTCCACTTATCTTACTTCTGCAGAGCACAAAGATTTCAGATCTAGAACTTTTCAATATTCTTACCTTTATCAGAGCACAGAGCTTTCAGATCTTACCTCTTTTAATCAAGAATTCTCACTTTTACCTTTCTTAGAGAACAAAGCTTCTGGATCTTACCTCTTTTCTTCAGATCAGACTTCCTTTCCTTAGCACAGAGCTTGCCAAACTAGTAGAGTACTGCGCACTAGAGAAATAGATCGACACACAAAGATTTCACTATTTCAGGTCATATCTTTTCACAGAGCTTCTTCTTCCTCAATTCCCAACAATCACAGTTTCAGGTCCCAGCAACAGAACCATTTGTTGGCATAGGGGCAGACCCAGGGTTCAACGCTACAACAATGCACCAACAAAATCCTAACTAATGGCCCTTTCAGCAACACCTGCGAAGTAGATGAGGTCTCACCCGAGGTAGAGGTGGGGGAGGTTACAGGACTCAAGTGTCTACAACCTTAGCTGGGACATAGATCTGTGATTATAATACTTAATAGAGCACTTAGCACCGTCAGTTCATTAATATTTAACCAATATCTACTTCGTGGATAAAACAGAGCATCACAACATTCACCTAGATCTAATGTATATAAGCACTTAGCATAAGGGATTAGATTATATCTAGAAGATTCAAGCACTAAGCAAGTTCAAAGGAGTCAGATCTAGCATCCAGATTCATCATAAGCACAAAGAATAAACAGATCTATCTATCTATCTCAAAGAACTTAGAAAATAACACATAAATGCATCAAAACATCGCACAGAGAAAAATAACACAGTATTTACGTGGTTCACCCCCACCCTGGGGCTACATCCACCAACTCTTATTCTTTATTAGCTTTGATCATTCATCTACATGCACAGAGCCAAAAAACCCTACTCTGCATAGGACAGGAGATCTGCGCAGCTCGCTAGATCCTCCTTCCTTGTGTTACAGCACAAAGCCTTCACAGTCTCTTCTATTGACTTGCACTTAGCTCTGCAAGTCTCATAAAGTATGCATGAAGCCTTACAATTATTAATCACATAGATCCAACTCTTAGCACTTAGCCAACTTGCACAACTCTTGCGCACTATTGAACTACTTCTTACATTGCCTAGCCTTTTATTTATACATACAAAATAGGCCTAAACATGGGTAAACCCATGGGCCGACATCCCATGCCCGTTACATATTCCCAAATCCAAAAAAAGGACCCAAAAAGGGGCTGAGATCCCGCGATCTCTGCTTTGTCTTGCGCTTTGTCTTCGACAGGCTGTCGAAGTCCCAAATAGGTCAAACTTGACCAAGGATCTCCCAAAACTTGGTCAAGAGCCAGCAATACCAAACCTACTAGTTACTTCATTTATTCAACATTCATAAACTAATCAAACACAAAGACATATTCATTCGATCACATAACACAGTGTTATCATGGTTCACCCCCTCTTGGGATACGTCCATAAAAATCTGGCTCTCGGGATTTTATTATAGTTTAGAAATATATCACGCCGTGTGTGGTTACAGTCTTATTTCTTCTTCTCTCCCACAGGCTCCTCAATCCTTGCGAGGCTGACTAGATCGCACCAGGCTCCTCAACATGCGATCTAACCCTTGGGATCAAGTCACTCATCCTTTCCCTACCTCACCATCTTAATGACTTATACAATCCTTACAGTTCTCTTCCTCTCTGTCCCTCTCGCCGTCTTGTTTGTCTTTCTATATCTATCTCCCTATATATATATCTTCTTTATAAGTACCACTTATTTATATCTTTGGCTCACCATCCATTACAATGTATTACAAAAACCATAACCCTAGTGTCGTTAGGTCTTCCATGCATGTGCACGTGTTTCTCTTCCTTCCATATGTCATTTTCCTCTTGCGTGTTTCTTTTCCAAAAATAGTGTTTCTTTCTTATTCGAACTACATCCAACAAGCCTCCAACACTAACATGTGGCTTGTCCTGAGCCACCTAAACCTTGTGCGCTTCGTCGATCTCTCCTGCGATCGCTTGGAACTTCTCAGTGAGCTCCTTTTCTTATGTTTGGGTCTGTGTGGTCTTCTCCTTGAGTGCGTTCAGTGCCTGCACTGCAATATCGTCACTGACCGTCCCTATGCACTCGGCCTAATTTTGTGCCATGTTATTCTTTGTGTATTCCGCGTGCGCGATGACCTTTATTTCCCATTCCTAGAGCGGTTCCATTTGATCTTGGTGCTCCTTTTTCTGTGTCTACACAGCTATGAGTTCTGCCTATAGTTTCTTCATATCTTGTGCTCCTTTGATGCACTCAGTGATCGGCATTGTCTTCTTCCTCTACTTGAGGTCCTGGATAGTTGCGCTTATCCTTTCTTCTTCCTAGTCCCAATGTTGGACCTATTGATCCTCTTCCATCTTTATCCAAAGTTGTGTTGTCTTCTCGAACAAGTCGGCCACCATGTAGACTTGTCACTCTATCTCCTTTATCTATGTTGTTTCCTCCTGCTTCCTCTACTCCTTCACCTCTGGTGGGGTGGTAGGTATGAGATGCTCCTAGAGGTGCTCGATATCCTGTATTTATTGATCGTTATATGCACAATCTGAACAATCTTTTGTGTGACCATGAGTTATGTCATCTGCACGCTCTTTGGGATTTTCTCATAGGCTACAGCCAATTCCTGCTCCATCCTATCCACGGGGTATTTTTCATATTTGGTCTCAAGCTTATCCTGCTTGAGTACCAATTCCAACTCGTCCTGATTGTCCTTTGTCTACTGCAATTCTGTTGTGTCTGTACGTGCATGTGATTGTACCTCCTATGCGACATTGACTTGTAGTTTATACAAGGTCTTGGTTGGTATCTGTGTCAATACCAATTGTATTTGGTCCAATTCCTTTAGGGGTTTCTTCCCCACTATTTAATCCATGTGTAGCATGTTGGGTGTGACATGAAATGTCGAGCTCGGTTATGTTGTCATCTGGATCTTGTCCTGCTCACTTGATCCATCTTTGCCTCCTATCTGTGATGTTGATGGGACTGTTCCTACACTGTTGTCGGCCATCTATGCTTCTCTGAGCTACTGGAGGAGTTGCCGCATTTATTCCAACTCCTCCTCAATCGTATCCCTTTGTCGTTGAGCATTTTTAAAATCCTCCATTATACGATCTTGGACCATTTGGGCCACAAGGTCCACATCATCCTCTGTGATCATATTTTCTAGGGGCGTTATGTGCGCCTTAGATTTCTTGTGTGCACCCCCCATTTGGATGACTAGCCTCTTTGTATGGCCTTGCTCCTGCTGAGTAGCACTCAAGGTGGTTCCTTGAGCTGCCTCATTTTGTTTCTCTTGTACTTGCGGCGCTTGTGTGTTGTTCTTTTTCCCTGCCTGGGTGTTGTTATTCTTGGACACCCCCCCTTTGTTCTATTGTGCCTTGTTCTAGCATGTCCTTGGCTTCTTGGGCACTATTATATCTTCTGCGGGTGTTTTTTCCTGCCCTGCCTCCTCTTCCATTCTTGCAGGCATTTCCCAATTTAGGACTGGAATCCTCCAGTCATAATTCCAATCCTTGATGTCCATCTCTATGTCCTCCTCCTTGATGCAATAGTGTAGTTGTAGCCATTGATTGTCAGGATCCTTATGTGCTTGGATCCACATTTCATGTCTAGTTGCTTTGAAGTTGGCTATGCCCCGATAATGTGTGATTGTTTCTGGTGTAACTCGCCAAGTATTGGTGATGCTCTCATATAGCTCTTCATAATATCCTTCGAATATGGATACATTCTCCTTTTTTCTCTTCAGATCTGACCCACACCCCAGCAATAGGTAGCGTGTTGTGCAGCAAGGCTTGGGTCTTGTGACAAAGAATGCATACATGGGTTCCTTCCATCCGATCAAAGCAATCAGGATGGTTTATTCCCGGAAACGGAACCATTTGTTGGTTTATTCCCTTTTATCTATCTACTCTTATTGGTCTTGAGGGATTCTAATTCTGATTCTCATTGACCATTACAGATTGACCCTGGTTCAGAACTAAGAAGCTTCCCAACAAAATCCATTAAAGACTATCGGCCCCTCTAGTAACCCAGAAGGCAATGTGGTACACGGAGTGCACTACACAGTATCACTCGATATAGCTCTATCGGTGGCTAAAATACTCAGGTGTTTGCAACCTGGGATTGAGCAAGATCTGTGCTTATGCATCATAACCTTTATTCATTCCATTTAACATTTAGTTATAATATTCATCCTATGCATGCATGTAAAATACCAGATCTACTAGTTACTTCATTTATTCAACATTCATCAACTAATCATACAAAAAGACATATTCATTTGGTCACATAACACAGTGTTACCGTGGTTCACCCCCTCTTGGGATACATCCACAAAGATCTGGCTCCCAAGATTTTATTATAGTTTAGAAAGATATCATGTCGCGTGTGGTTACAATCTTAGTTCTTCTTCTCTCCCACAAGCTCCTCAATCCCTGTGAGGCTGATTAGATCGCATCAAGATCCTCAGCATGTGATCTAACCCTTGGGATCGAGTCATTCATGCCTTCCCTACCTCACCATCTTAATGACTTATACAGTCGTTATAGTTCTCTTCCTCTCTTTCCCTCTCGACATCGCGTCTGTCTTTCTATATCTATCTCCCTATATATCTATCTTCCTTCTAATTACCACTTATTTATATCTTTGTCTCACCCGCCATCAAAATGTATTACAAAAACCCTAACCCTAGTGTCGTTAGGTCGTCCATGCATGCGCGCGTGTTGCTCTTCCTTCCATCTATCTTTTTCCTCTTGCGTGCTTCTTTTCCAAAAATAGCCTTTCTTTCTGATTCGGTCTGCATCCAACACTAAGATATGCCTCAAGATTTCATTTGTAGTGGATTCTTGCGATTCCATGATTAGGGTAAGATTCAATTGCAAAGAAGGCTTAAGTAGTTAAAATACATTAATTGAGGATAAATCTATCCATATTATTGCAACCAAAAATAGGGTTGATCTTGAATAGGAAATAAAAGGTTAGCATGAGTGACTTTTCATTTTTCCAAGAGTCACCGCAATATTACAAGAGGTCCATACCTAGTTGTAATGAATGGTTTTGAATGTGCTTCCCTTCTCAACATCCATGGTTTTTCCTAAATAGGTGATGGAAGGTCAACATGGGTTGCTTCTCCTTTCTCCAAGTGTCATTTCAATCTTACATGAGATCCATACCAAGTGTAATGAATAGTTTTGAATGTTCTTCCCTACTTGCATAGTTTTGATGGAGAATTCAAACATTAGGGAGTTTCAATAATGTCATCATGTTATCCCATGCCATTCACCAAACCATCTTGAGGCTTGCCAATTTATATGTTGCCATGACTAATGCAATTTAGAGTTATTTATGATAAAGATAAACTTTAGGGAGTGTTAAATACATTGTCATTTTAACTCACATAATTTGTCAACCATCTTGAGTCTTATGAACTTATATGTTACCTATCCAAACTATGCCTTGAGATTTCTTCTTTAATGGAAATATGGGATTCCATTATTAGGCTTAAATTCAAATTTAGAGAAGGATCAAGTAGTTGAAATATGCTAGTTGAGGATAAATCTATCTAGATTATGAGAACCACACCTGAGGCTATTACTAAATAGGGGTCAACATCAAAATATTGTCCTTTTTCTAAGGGAAATCAAAATCTTACATGATATCCATACCTGATTGCAAGGAATGGTTTTGAATATGCTTCCCTAATCAAACAGGTTAGGTGGAGAATTCAAACATTGGGTAGCCTTAAGAATGACATCATTTAAACCCACATCATTCACCAAATTGTCTTGAGGATTGTGAATTAATACATTTCCATAAACATTTAAATTTAAGATTTATTTATGATAAATACAAACTTCAAGGAGTCTAAAAAATGTCACCATTCCAACCCACATCATTCACCGGATCATCTTGAGGCTTGTGAATTGATATCTTACTTGTCCAAACTATGCCTCAAGATTTCTTCTATAGTTGATACCTAGGGTTCTATGATTACTCTAAGATTCAAATGTAACAAGACTCAAGAAATTGAATGATGCTAGTTGAGGATAAATATATATGGATTATGAGAACTACATCTAGGGATATTCCTTAATAGTTGATGGAAGGTTAGCAAGAGTGACTTATCCTTTTTCCAATATTCATCACAATATTGCATGAGATACATACCCAGATGTAATGAATTGTTTTAAATGTGCATCCATTCTTGCATAGGTTAGGTGGAGAATTCAAATGTTAGAGAATCTCAAGAATGACATGGTTTTAACTAATGGCATTCACAAAATCATCTTGAGGCTTACAAATTGATTTGTTCCAATAAGTGGTGAAACTTGATATTTCTTTTTATGATAAAGACAAACATCAAGGACTCTGAATGACATTATTGTTTTAACCCCCATTATTGATCAAATCATCTTGAGGCTTGTGATTTGAAATGTTACCTTTCCTTAGTGTGCCTCGGGGGATTTATATTGTATTCCATGCATGGGATTCCATGATCAAGCTAAGCTACAAATGTAGAGAAGGATCAAGTAGTTGAAAGATGATATTTGAGGACAAATCTATCTAGGTTATGAGAAACACATTCAGGGTTATTCCCAAAAGGAAATGGAAGGTCAACATGAGTGACTTATCATTTTCCAAGATTCATATTAATCTTACATAAGATACATACCTAACTATAATGAATATCTTTGAACATGATTTCCTAATCACACAAGTTTGGTGAAGAATTCAAACATTAGTGAGTCTCCATAACGTTGTCATTTTAATGCATTTCATCCACCAAATCATCTTAAGGATTGTGAATTGATATGTTCCCATAAGTGATGCAATTGGAGAGTTATATATGATAAAGATGAACTTTAGGGAGTCTCAAAGACATTGTCGTTTTAACCCATGTCATTCACTAAATCATCTTGAGGCTTGTATGTTGAAACGTTACTTATCCAAATTATTCCTTGGGATTAGTTTTTAGTGGATGCTTAGGAATCCATGATTAGGCTAATATTCAAATGAAGAGAAGACTCAAGTAGTTGAAATATTCTCATTGAGGATAGATCTATCTAGATTATGAGAATAGCATTCAATATTATTCCTAAATTGATGATGGAAGGTTAGCATGAGTGAATTTTCCTTTCTTCCAAAATTCATCATAATCATACATGAGGTCCATACTTGGATATAATGAACGGTTTTAAGCATGATTCCTATAGCGTGCCCAGCCACCACCACGGGTCGGGCATGCTACTTCCAAAACACCCTCCAAGACACTCTGATACCAAACAGTGACATACTCGGCCACCAAGGTTGAGTCATGTTGCCTCAAGAACCTCTTCTTGAACTAATTTTGAATATATGATAACAAAAAATAAATAAAGAAGCTTGAAATAGCACATGCAGCTATCGAGATTCATGTTAAACTATAAAGGAAAGAACAATATTCCATGCACAGCAATAACCAACAAGCAAGAACATTATTAATACATATCTTAAAGATAATAATCAATACATAGTGAAAATAATTATGTATAAGCAGATAAACACCATGACAGAGAGCACTTATCTTTAACAAAAACATTCACCAATTGGTTGTAGACCAAGGATGTTCCACACAACATTAGATGTTTTTGTTCCAAGTATCAATAGTAGGTCACCCCCGAGCTATGGCTATGAATCCATAAGGATGGGATCCAAGATGACACTCAGCTTCCCAAACCAGTCACCACTGAAACTCTCAAAGGTTTCTCAACACACAACAATCCAAAGTTCACCAACTCTCTTCTCCCAGCCTGCACAACCCAAGAGAATGAACCCCCTTCTCTGCCACACAGTCCCTCATGTTTCCTTCCTCCTTCCTAGGCTTCAGTGCATCTAGTCAAGAATCTCATTGTTGGAACTATCCAGAAATCGCAATTGTGACAAGGTTTATCATAATGCCAATGCATCCAGGAACTCAAGCATTAATTCACTACTGGGTAAACACTAGTTGTTGGTTGTGGAGCCTGATTATCTTCCTGATTCATAGGTATTTTTTTCAGCCATGTTTATACCCCATGAAGACTTTACACCCCAGAAGAATATACACTCATCCACGCGGGGTAGTGCAAGGGGGGCTTTCCCCTCCTGTGGGGTTCGAGAGGGATATCCCCCTGGCTGTGGGGTTTAGGGGCAAGTGGGCCCCCGATGGCGGTTCAGGGGCGAATCCCTCAAGGGAAAAATTTCCATTTAAATGTATATTGTAATTTCATATTAAATCTAGACCGTTCATTATAAGGTCGCAGATATGACAGTAGAAGTTATGTTAGAGTTTTTTTTCCTAGAAAGAAACCCTCTTTTATGAGGGAAATGAATTGTGGTTATGTATCATTGAAAATATTGTATTATGAGTGAGGAGACTATGAGAGAAAGAAGAGGAAGTTACAACGGGTGTGTTGTATGTTGTATCCCTTCATTTGTTGGATAATAATAAAGGAAGGACCTGGAAATTTCTCTGGTGGACGTAGCCCACACTAGGTGAACCACGTATATATGTGTCTCTATTGCATTGTGTATCTTCTATGTTTTATTTCCGCATTTGTTTTATTTTATTTCTCCGCGGTCCTATTTTTCTAATAATTGGTATCAGAGCGAAAGGTAACTCGCAGGAAAAGAGGGTTTCTGGTTCGAGTGGGAGCAATGGTGGAAGATGGAAAGTTTAGGGTCGAGAAATTTAATGGCCAAAACTACCAATTATGGAAGATGCAAATGGAACATTATTGTATCAGAAGGATCTATTCCTACCATTGGGTGGAATAGAAAATAAGTCGACGGTCATGAAGGATGAAGAATGGAAGGTTCTTGACATAAAGGCACTAGGAACGATACGATTGAGCCTGGCAGCGTCGGTGGCTTTCAATATTTCGAAAGAAAATAAAAATAAAGAGTTTATGGACGCATTGGCTAAACTATATGAAAAACCCTCGACGTCCAATAAGGTATTTCTAATGAAGAGATTATTTAATATGAATATGTCAGAAGGTGGGTTTGTTGTAGATCATTAAAATGAATTTAATATGGTAACTAATCAACTAAGTTATGTAAAAGTGGACTTTGAAGATGAGGTCATGGCTCTTCTAATCTTGTGTTCATTGCCATAAAGTTGGAATGGCTTGGTCATGGTTGTAAGTAACTCTGTCTCTGGTTCAAACACTTTAAAATTTGATGATGTTGTTAATGTTATCCTTAGTGAGGAAATGCAACAAAAAAGCACAAGTGAGACATCAGGTAATACGTTAAACATGGAGAACATGGGAAGACAAAAGGATAGAGGAAAGGGTAGATCCAAATATATACTGGGAAAGATAGAGTGTTGGAATTGTGGGAAGAAAGGACATCTGAAGAAATACTGCAGAGCTCCAAAGAAACAAAGAGAGGACAGCAGGAGAAAAATCAGGAAGCAAATGTAACAGGTGATGTGTTACAAGATGCTTTGATTCTTTTTGTAGATAATATTTCTGAGTCTTGGGTATTATATTCAGGGGATTCATTTCATGCCACACCGCATAGGAAACATTTTCTAGATTATGTTCAAGGTGATTTTGAACAAGTTCATTTGGGTGATGATGCACCATGCAAAATTGTTGGAATGGGAAAGGTAAAAATAAAGGAAAGGAATGCAAGTGAAGGTTGAAATAAAACAAAGGAATGGTTGTTGAAAGAGGTAAGACATGTTCCATATCTAAGGAAAAATATAATTTCAACAGGGAAGTTGGCAAGTGAAGGTTGTATATCCATATTTATAGATAAGGTGTGGAAAGTCACCAAAGGATCACTGGTGATAGCAAAAGGAGAGAATGTAGGTACATTGTATTTATGTACTGGTAATATTGACTCTTTTATCTCTTTAGCTTATACAGGAGTGGATACAACATTGTGGGATCATAGGCTTGGACACATGAGTGAGAAGGGGATGCAGATACTTCACAAAAGAAATTTGTTTCCAAATCTTAAACAAATTGATTTGGATTTCTGTGAGCATTGTATTTATGGAAAATAGAAGAGATCCAGATTTCTCAGAGTTGGAAAATAAAAGAAGAGTGAAAGGTTAGAGCTTGTGCATACAGATGTATGGGGATCATCTTAGGTATAATCTCTTGGTGGCTCTTGTTATTATGTTACTTTTATTGATGATACAACTAGATAAACTTGGGTTTATTGCATTCAACAAAAATATGATGTTTTGTATACTTTTAAGAAATGGAAAGATTTAGTTGAGAATGAGACAGGAAAAAGGTTGAAGTGTCTTAGATCATACAATGGAGGTGAATATTGCAACAAGGAATTTGATGATTAATGTTCATACCATGGGATTCGTAGAGAGAAGATAATTTTAGGAACACCACAAGAAAATGGTGTGTGAGAAAGGATGAACATGACAATCATGGAGCATGCAAGGAGTATGAGATTGCATGCTAGTCTACCCTTACAGTTTTGGGAAGATGATGTAGATATTGTTGTTTACTTAATAAATAGAGGACTTTCAAGCTCTTTGGATGGTATAATTCCAGAGAAGGCATGGACAAGTAAAAAGTTAAACTATTATTTTTTGAAGACTTTTGGTTGTGAAGCATTTGTCCATATTGATAAAGAAAATAGAACAAAGATTGAGGCAAAATCCAAGAAGTGTATATTTATTGGATACAATGTTAATGATTTTGGTTATTGTTTATGAGATTATGAAAATCAAAAAATCATTAGGAGTAGAGATGTCATATTCAATGACAAGGTCATGTACAAAGATCAGTTGTAGGGAAAGATACAAGAAAAAGAAAAACCAGAATACACAGTGCTTGATGAGATCACTAAAAAAGAAATTCCAAAGGTAACAGAAAATCAAAATGTACAACAACAGGAGTAGAAGGTACCTCAAACTCCTGCAAGTGTTGTTAGAAGATCTACCAGGTTAAGTAGACCCCCTGAACAATACTCTTTGTCATTGTCTTATTTATTTTTGACTGATTCTGGTGAACCAGAATGTTATGAAGAGGCAATGCAGGTAGACACTAAAAAGAAGTGGGAGCAAGGAATGAAAGAGTAAATGGATTCCCTGGTAAATAACCAAACTTGGGATTTGGTTAAGTTTCCTGTAGGAAAAAGAGCATTACAAAATAAATGGGTTTGCAAGTTGAAGGAAGAAGATGGAGGCAAAAATCGATACAAGGCTAGACTTGTTGTAAAGGGGTTTTCACAAAAGAAAGGTATAGATGTTGATGAAATATTTTATTCTGTTGTTAAAATGACTTCAATTAGGACTATTTTAAGTCTTTTGGAAGTAGAAGATTTGCATCTTGAACAACTAGATATAAAAACAACTTTTCTTCATGGGGATTTGGAGGAATAGATTTATATGCAGCAACCATAGGGGTATGAGGTCAAAGGGAAGGAAAAATTGGTATGAAAGTTGAAGAAGAGATTGTATGGCCTAAAGAAAGCTCCAAGGCATTGGTATTTGAATTTTGACAAGTTTATGACAGAACAAGGTTATAGTAGATGCCATTCTGATCACTGTGTTTATTTTAAAAGGCTAGAAAATGGAAGCTATATTATCTTGCTATTGTATGCAGATGACATGTTTGTTGCAGGTTCTAATATGAAGGATATAAATTTGCTCAAGAAGAAATTATCTAATTCATTTGTGATGAAGGATTTGGGTGCTACAAAGAAAATCCTTGGTAGGAGAATAACAAGAGACATGAAAAATTGCAAATTGACATTGTCTCAGGGTGAGTACATAGAGAAGGTGTTGGAGAGGTTTAGAATGCAGAATGCAAAACTAATTAGTACACCTTTGTCTATCCATTTCAAATTAACTAAGGAAATGTGTCCCAAGACACAAGAGGAGATAGAATACATTTCCAGGGTCCCTTATTCATCAGCAATTGGCAGCTTGATGTATGTGA
>JASDQU011027765.1:0-13298 GCA_032191745.1 Picea mariana | reverse complement strand
AGACATTGTTCTACTGGGATATGTTGATTCATATATGGCAGGTGATAAAGATAGCAGGAGGAGCACCACAGGGTATGTTTTTACTATAGGTGGAACAACAATAAGTTGGATTTAGAAACTAGAAAAGGTTGTTGCACTTTCAACAACAGAAGCAGAGTATGTTGTTGCTACAGAGGCTAGTAAAGAAATGATTTGGTTAGAGATTTTTATGGAGGAATTGGGAAAGAAGCAGGAGAATAGCAGGTTGTACTGTGATAGTGAGAGTTCCATTCATATTGCAAAGAACTCATCCTTCCATTCGAATACTAAGCATATACATATCAGGTACCATTTTGTATGATCTGTCTTAGAAGATGGACATTTGAATTTGGAAAAGATACACACTAGCCAGAATCCTTCAAACATGTTAACAAAGAGAGTAACCAGGGAGAAACTAAGTTCCTGCTTAGTTTCATGTATTCTTCAAGCATGAAGGTGAAGATGAGAAATTTTCCAGTTCCAAGAAGGATCATAGTCCAGCAGATACAACAGCAGTGGAGTTGTTGAGATCAGTCTCCAAGTGGGAGATTATTGGTTGTGGAGCCTGATTATCTTCCTAATTCAGAGGTCTTTGTTTTCAACCGTGTTTATACCCCATGAAGAATTTACACCCCAGAATAATGTACACTCCTCCACATGGGGAAGTGCATGGGGGATTCCCCTCCTTGTAAATGTATATTATAATTTCATAGTAAATCTGGACCATTCATTATAAGGTCACAAATCTAACGGTAGAAGTTATGTTAGGGCTTTTTTCCCTAGAAGGAAACCCTATTTTATGAGGGAAATGTATTGCAACTATGTATCATTGTGAATATTGTATTATGAGTGAGGATATTGTGAGAGAAAGAAGAGGAAGTTATAGTGGGTGTGTTGTAGGTTATATCCCTTCATTTGTTGGATAATAATAAAGGAAGGACCTGGCAATTTCTCTGGTGGACGTAGCCCACACTGGGTGAACCACATATATCTGTGTCTCTATTGTATTACGTATCTTTTGTGTTTTATTTCCACATTTGTTTTATTTTATTGCTCCACGATCGTGTTTTTCTAACACTAGTTACTTGTAGCCAAAAACCATGGCTCTTCTCTTTCCCTTCATCCATTTCCCATGCCCATACCAAGAGTAATAATGAATGAGGAACCAAAATGAATGAGTGATTAACTCCCAAGATAATCAAGAATGGGGATTTTGTATCAAAGGCACTCCAAGGCAAGTGTGGTCTCCCCAAGAGAATCATGTGCCCCCTCATATGCCCCCCCAAAAAACATGGGTGATAATTAATTAAAACAAAGCATAAAGGTTTAGTCCCTCAGTTTCCCCCTCTCTTATGGAATCATATCCCCCTATAACTCTTATCCTTTTCCATCCCATAGCCACTTATGTACTTTATTATTAAATAAATGTTCAAAGCATTACATTTCCTAGGCACTCCAACCTCTTTTAATTGTTCAGGCACTCCATTCTCTCATCAAATAAACAATTACATTATTAAATTGGGGACTCAAACTAGGGTATTACATTTCCCTCCCCCTTATTTTGGCATTGTCCTTAGTGCATATACAAAAAAGAAATCATAATTTCAAATATCTTCAAAATGTTGTGGGTACTCTTCCTGCATGGCATCTTCAGAAACATAGTAGGTCCATTGAACTTTTACTAGTTCTATGACTCGATTCCAGAGAAATTTTAATTTTTTGTCCAATATGCGCATCGGTTGGACCTAAAAGTCTCCTTCTTGCTCCACCTGAATAAAATTCCAATCAATAACATAGTTAGGATCATACACATACTTTTTTCAGAAAAGAGACATGAAATACATTATGAAAAATCATGGAATCGGGCAAGCTAGCATGTATGCAACTAGCCCTATTCTATCCAATATCTAAAATGGACTACAGAATCTGGCAGTTATTTTTGTACAACTATCCAACTTTAAGGATATATTCTTGGGATTCACTTTCAAAATCACATGCTCTCCCACTTTAAACTCTCTAGCTATCCTATTCATATATGCACAACTCTTTTGTCTATCTTGTGTTGCCTTCAAATTTTATTTAATTCTAACCATCTAGTCTTCCATATCCTTGAGCAATTCTAGTCCAAGTACTACTCTATCTATTGGGTTGTCCCAACTCACTGAAGTATTGCATTTTCTCCCATACAAAGCTTCAAATTGGCTCATCTTCAATGAAGCTTGGTACCCATCATTGTAGTAAAACTTAACCAAATGAAAATAATCTTCCCACTTAGATGGTTTATCCATCACATACATTCTCAACATGTCTTCAATTACTTGGTTCACTCTCTTTGTCTTCCCATCTGACTGTGGATGGTATGTCATACTAAAGTTCATATTTATACCACATCCTTTAAATAATCCCCTTCAAAAGTTTGAAGTAAACTTAGTATATTTTTCTAAGACAATTGACTTAGGTATTCCATGCAACCTAACAATCTCCCTCATGCAACCATGCAACCTAAGCATGATTTTTTCAATATTAGTTGGTGTATGAGTCGTTTTCACAAGGACAAAATGAGAAGCTTTCATCAATTTATCAACAACTACCATTTTTGAATCATGCTTCCTTGTTGTCCCAGGAAAATTAGTGATAAAATCAATGGTTAACACTTCTCATTTCTTCTCTAGAATTGGTAATGGCTGTAGAAAACATGTTGGGCGTCTATGTTCAGCTTTTCCTCTCTGAAATTCCATACATCTGGAAATGTAATTAGTAACATATCTCTTCATTCTTGGCCAAAAGAATTGGCTTCTTATTGTTGCAATTGTTTTATGGTAACCATAATGTCTGGCATATGGAACATTATGCATTTATTTTAACACCACATTCCTAAGTTCTCCAGAATTAGGAACATAAATTCTATTTTTATGCATAAGGAGACCATATTCCTTCATCTCATACTCTTTAATTTTTTGTTGTACATTTTCCTACTGTAAACCTTATTTTACCCATAGGTAATGTTGGTCTATAACAACAACATTTAATTTTTTTCTCTTTAAATGTGACTGGTTCATACTGATGGTTGTAGCATGCATGAGATGTACCATTATGCTAAGTGCATCAGCATCTTTATTCTCCTTTCCCTTGATATTCTTAATGTCAAAATCATGCTCAATTAAAAATTCCAGCCATCTCGTATGTTTGGTGTTCAAAGTTGTTTGTTCAAAAAGGTACTTCATACCACTCTGGTATGTCCTTAATTCAAATTTCTTCTCCATTAAGTAATGCCTCCACCTCTTCAAGTCATGAACTATGGCAGAATGATCCAGATCATACATGGCATAGTTCCCTTCATGTTCTTTAAGATTTATGGACTCATAACTAATGACATGTCCATATTAAGTGAGGACTCTACCAAGTCCTTCTTTACATACATCTGTACAAACCAAAAAATTCTCATTTGGGTTAGCAATATTTAAAACAGGTGCACTAGTAAGTAATTATTTCAACAAGTTAAAGTTCAACAAGTTAAAGTTATCTTCATGCTTTATTGTCCATACAAACTTAGTTCCCTTGTTTTTCAAAAAAGTGATGGGATGATTGATCTTAGATAATTATTCTATAAACCTCATGTAGTATCTGGATAATCCCATAAAATATCTAACTTTTGAAACATGCTTTGGTGCTCGCCACCCTTTAATGGCTTCAATATTCTCTAGATCTATTGTTATACCTTCTTTTGAAATTATGTGCCCCAAATAATGGATATGTTCTTGGTAAAAATAACACTTGCTTATCTTGGCATATAACTGATGTTACCTCATTACTTGTAGCACCAACCTCAAATGATGTTCATGCTCTTCCTCGGATTTTAAATAAATAAGTATGTCATCCAAAAATACAATGACAAACCTATCCAAATCATTTATAAATATGTGATTCATTAAGCACATAAATACAGTTGGTGCATTGGTCATTCCAAATGGCACCACTACAAATTCATAATGTCCAAACTTGGTTCTAAATGTTATGTTACAGAATTCTTCTTCCTTGATTCTTACCTAATGGTATCTAAATATCAAGTCTCTCTTTGAAAATGTCTTTGCTCCTCTTAATTGATCAAAGAGTTCATCAATTTTGGGTACAGGGTATTTTTTCTTCATAGTGGCTTTATTCAGTTGTATAAAGTCAATACATAACCTCAATGTTTCATTCTTATTTTTCACAAAGAGTATCGATTCTCCCCAAGGTGAAACACTTAGGCGTATGTACCCTTTCTTCAACAATCCTGCCAGTTGCGTTTGCAATTCTTTTAATTCTGGTGTACTCATTATATAAGGTGTTTTTTTATATTGGGACATCTCCTAGTACTAAGTCAATAGAGAAATGTAGATTGAAATATATCTCCCACTTCGGTGGAAATCCGAGCATTTCTTGGAATACATCTTCAAATTCTTGCAATATTGAAAAATATTCAAGGGTTGGTCCTTTTGTCTTTTCTAGTTCTTCCACAGGAGCTGCATACAATTGACAACCCTTCCTAAAACATCTCTTCCAATGTAAGGATGAAATCTTCCTTATGGAAATGGGTCTCGTGATTCCTTTCACAATGTTATTTTCTTCTTTTGGTTCCAATTGCTAGCTTAACCAAACTTAATTTTTTGAGCTTACTTTTCTCCAAATGTAATGTGTCCACTATTTTAGGATTAATGTAACAATGACTTGCTCATGAGTCAATTAAAATAGCAACGGGATGATTAATGATCTTACCTTTCACTTCAATCATATGGGATTGGTATTCTTATTGTTGGTATTCTAAGGTTGCATATATTCTTGGAATACTTTTGTTCATGTCTTCTACTATAGTAGCTTCTTTGATGTTGTGCATGGTCTTCATTTTATCTCCTCTATGAGGGAAATCCTTGTACATGTGGTCTTCTTTGCATCCCCAACATTGGATTAGTGGTCTTCCCCTTTTTCCCAAGGAGTCTTATTTCTTGGATTCTTTCTTAGCAGAGTAATCTTGTTGATTTGTATTTGGACTATTTCTGTTGAAAGAAGGTTTGAATCTCTTTCTTATTTTATGAAAATTCTTCGTCTTCTTATCCTTCCAATACTTTTGCAAATATTATTTTCCCTTTCCTTGCTCATATAAGTACTTATCCTTTCTAATCGTTTATGTCAAAGTTCTAGGCTCATCATACTAAATCGTGTCCTTATAAAATGATGGTAGTCCACTCAAAAATATTTGTATATTTACCTTCTTATCCTTGATAAATCCCACATACTTCAGCAATCATAAGAACTTTTTTTCATATTCTCCTATGGTCATGTTCCCCAACATGAGTTCAAATAACTCTTACATCTTCTTGTCATAGTAGTGTTATGAAAGATATTCCTTCTTAAAATACCTCTTGAACTGCTTCCAATTGATCTTTCTCTCATTGATTTGTTCAACTTGCTTCAATTGATTCCACCACATGGTAGCTTTTCCATGCAAATGGTAGGTGGAAATTCTAGCTTCTATATTAGAGGAATAGTTGTGCAACTGAAAATACTTCTTGATTCCAAGCAACCAGGCTTCGAAATCATCTTCTCTTTCTCTTTCACCATCAAAATATGGTGGCTTAAGCTTCCTAAGCTCTCCTTGCAAACCATCCCACTCATGTCTTCTTCTTTGATTTCTGACAGGACACACTTCTGTACTTATCCTTGAATCCTCAAATGCATAATCCTTCCTGGTTGAGTAAGGAGGTGAGTGATGTCTATAAGTTTCACTAACCCTTCTTGAATGATTGGCTCTTATGTAGTTATATCTTCTTTCAAATTGTCTACCTTCTTCCCCCTGTCTTGAACCTGATCCATTTCTTGCTTACTTATGCAACTGATTTAGGATTTGCCTCATTTGGGAATTTATTTGGTTCTATTCTTTCATAATATTCTCATTATATGCTTTGTAACTATGCACTTCTATTCTCAAACTTCTCACAGTCTTTGTTATTGTTTCTGGTTCCACTCTGCTCATGTGACCATTAGATTATGTCTTTGCATTTCCCACACTAATATTTTGAATTTTGGATTCTCTCTCATGATTGAAGGCTCCCTCTCCTTCCTCCATTTCTCAAATATACATTTTTATCTTGAAATGATATTTTTATACCATTAATTATGCAAAAAAGTGTGCATGCAACATAATTTATGTTGGACAAAAGAATAAACATGTATACACATTTCTGGAAAAAGGAATGTAAAAATTGTATAATTTTTTTTTGTTCCTGAGGTCACCAGTCATGTTCTTCCTAGTTGACCATAATATTTGATGCTCAAAAAAAATTTCCAGGTACATAACTAGATTCATTTCTTTGAGATCTTTTCGACTACTATTTGTTTTCTCAATTCCGAGCTCAAAGTAAAACGTTATTCCCTTCTGAATTTTCTAGGAAATTTCCCCTTATGCAGAGGTATCTCAAGATGATGTGGCATCCATATGGACCCCTCCACGTGTGTTGGATGACATGGTAGATGATGTGGCACTGACATGACACCTGATGTGGCCACCAACCCACCAGGGCATTGGGATGTCAACACTACAACAGGGATTGGAAACTTTTGGGGGTCCGGTATGGTCCCACCAGCCCACTGGATGTAATTTCCACACACTCCTGAAATTTGACGCTAGTACGATCCAGCACTGAGCCACTATCCCATTGGGAAGTCAAATAAGGATGGGGCTTGGAAACTTTTGGGGGTCCAATATGGGCCCGCTAGGGTACTGGGGCACTAGCCCACCGAGCTATTGGGATACTGAGATATCATTGAGGAATGGGAATTGAAACTTGTAGGGGTCCGAGCATCCAATATGGGCCCACCGACCCACCAAGTGAACCCTACATCGTCCGCCCACTTGAGCTTAATAAACGACCAATATTTCTCGGCCTCCCAGATTCGACAGTCAACACTTAAGGCACTAAGGTGGAGGTCCAACTAACACCTGTCACACATGGAACCTTATCCTCATGAAACATGGGCTAACCATAGTGCTACATGTGGCACTGGCATTGCACTAGCATGGCTCTGACGAGATAGATGATGTGGCACCGATCACCTATCACCATTTTCTCCCTGATGATGTTTTTCCACCTGATGTGGCATCCACATGGACCCTTCCACATATGTTGGATGTGGAAGATGACATGGCTACCAGGGCACTAACCCACCATCCCACCTAAGGAAATGGAGCATCAACCCATTGACATATTGAGCTACCAGGATATCAATAAGGGTCGGGACTTGAAAATTTTGGGGGCCTAAGGGTCCGATATGGGCCCACCGACCCACTGAGCTATTGGCTCCTTGCTCATGACACCACTTATATTTTCCAATATCTAATATATGGGGCACCAAGGTGGCTGACCCACCAGGCACATAGGGGCACTGACCCACTGATCAAAAGATTACATTGAACGCAGGCTCCATAGGGTTCCGTGACACTTCTATGCTTCACGCACAAATAACGAAGGATTGCCTTTTTCTTATAAATCGTTCAATCAAGAGCTTCCCCATGCATGTGGGATAAAATAAATAGCATTCATCATCGATCTATGGTGGGGATCCACACGTGGAATAGATCCACGGCTCCTGTGTGGTGTCTCTTTGGAAGGTAGATATGTCGGTTTTGTTGCCTAAATCACGAATGGGAAGAGCTCGTCAATGTGTCAAGGCCATAGAGGACCTTTTAAGAATGAATTCAATGGAAATATTGACATTGTTAAACCCCAACCTTCTTGCCTCGACATTGTCCATAGAAATTTAATTAATTTTACTTCAAGAAATTATGTCCTGTCATGTAACAGGCCCCTTGAAGGCCCGATGTTGTAAACCAACAACTTTGATACCAATTTTTAACGTGTCCATCCAACACCATAGGTCAGGCATGCTACTTCTAGAACACCCTCTAAGAGGCTCTTATACCAAACTATGACATATTCAGCCACTAAGGCTGAGTCACGCTACCTCAAGAACCTCTTCTTGAAATAATTTCAATTATCTTATATCAAAAACTAAATAAAGAAGCATGAAATAACACATGCAGTTATCAAAATTCATGTTAAAGTATAAAAGAGAGAACAATATTCCATGCATAGCAATAACCAGCAAGCAGGAACATTATTAATGAATATTTCAGATGCAATAATCAATACACGATGGAAATAATTATGTATAAGCATAGAAACACCATGACAGAGAGAACTTATCTTTAACAAACACCTATTGGTTGTAGACCAAGGAAACTACACCCAACCTTAGATGTTGTTCCAAGTCTCAATAGTAGGTCACCCCCGAGCCAGGGCTATGAATCCACAAGGATGGGTTCCAGGACAATATTTGGCTTCCCAAACTAGTCAGCACTAAAGATCTCAAAGGTTTCTCAACACACAGTAATCCAAATTTCACCAGCTCTCTTCTCCCAAAGAATGAACCTCCTTCCAGGGATCTAGTGTATCTAGTCAAGAATCTCATTGTTGGAACTCTCCGGGACTCATAGTTGTGACAAGGTTTATCAGAATTCCAATGCATCTAAGCACTCAAGCATTAATTCATTGTTGGGTAAACATTGGTCCCTTACAGCCAAAAACCATGGCTCTTATCTTTCCCTTCATTCATTTCCCATGCCTAGACCAAGAGAAAGAATGAATGAGGAACCAAAATGAATGAATGATTAACCCCCAAGACAATCAAGAACATGGATTTTGTATCAAAGGCACTCTAGGTCCAGTGTTGTCTCCTCAAGAGACTCATACGCCCCCTCATATGCCCCCCAACACAACATGGGTGATAATTAATTAAAACAAAGCATAAAGGTTTATTTCCTCGGTTCTCCCCTTTCTCGTGGAATCATATCCCCATGTAACTCTTTTCCTTGTTTGTCCCATTTCCATCGTGTACTTTATTATTAAAGAAATGTTCAAAGCATCACATTTCCTAGGCACTCCAGACTCTTTTAATTTTTCTGACACTCTGACCTCTTGGAAAATAAAAAATTACATTATTAAACGGGGGTATTACACTTCCCTATTCACATGGTTTGGTTAGAAAATTTGAACGTCAAGGAGTCTTAAGAATGTCATTGTTTTAACCCATCCCATTCACCAAATCATCGTCATCCTTGCAAACTGATATGTACCAATATGTGATGAAATTTTAAAGTTCTTTATGATAAATATGAACTTTAGGGAGTCTCAAAGATGATGTCTTTTATCCTACAGCATTCACTAAATCATCTATGGGATTTTGAATTCATATATTGCCATAAGTGAAAATTTATACGGTGAACATTATACAATCCATCCTCATTCATCCCTAAAATATGTTGATTTTCTATGAATGGGAGTATTTAAGGTTGAAGTGGAAACCAACCCTTTCTCATACTAGACATAATGTAAAACTTTTTTGTGGATGAGAAGGATTAAGTTAAATAATATATGAAGAAGTATCAACCAACAATTCCCCTTTTTGCTTCCAATGAAAATCTCTCTACTTGACCATTCCTCTTTCTAACACCAGCAAAAAACTATCTATGAGTGGGACATAAGCCTTAAATGAAAAATTAATCGAAGAGTCAATTGAATATTCCTCATTATTCCCCAGTCAAAGGGGAATACACTGAAATTATATGGAGAAGGATTAAGTAACATTTTATATGAAAAATGGTAGGCTGGCCAAGTCCTTCCCCCATCAAATCTCACCTTATATGGGTGTGTAAGACATTGAAATTAAAAATAATGTGGAGAAGTGTCTTCGCGATTGTACCCTTAATGGGAAAACTCTTATACGATTGGTAGAGTAGGATTTAGTGAAAATTTATTTGGAGAAGGATTGGAAGACCCTTATCATTCAACCTATAATGTAAAAATATTATATGAGTGAGATAGAAGTATTAAATGATAAATATATACAATAGTGTTGGCCTACCCTTCCTCATTATTCCAACAATGAAAAACCCTTATGAGTGGGGGAGAATGATTAATTGACAATTTATCTATAAAAGGGTCAGTTGATCATTTCTCATTATTACCCTATTGAAGCTCCTCTTTTCTAGGTCACGATGATGTGAAATTAAAAATTATATGGAGAAGGATAGGGTGACCCTTTCTCTTTTTGCCACTAATGAATTACTCTTATGTGAGTGGGAGAGAAAATATAAATCAAGATTTATGTGGATAAGGATCGAACAAATCTTCCCCATAATTTATTTATCAAAGCTCCTCTTTTATGGGCGAGGAAAATTTTGAAGTTGAATTTATGTCGAGAGGTATTGTCTAACCCTTCCCCATTATTTGCCTATTGAGAGAGCTCTTCTATGAGTGGAGAGAGTTACATGTTGCATGTTGATGCTACATTTTGTTTGTTGAATGTGGATGTTGCATGATATTTCATATTTGCATGTTGCAAGATACATCTAGCATATTTCATGTTACATGTTGCACATTACACGTTTGAGGTTGTATGTTGATGTTATATGTTGTGTTGCATGTTGTATGTAGAAATTACATGTTGATTTTACATTGTATGTTGATGTTGCATGTTTCTTTGTGTGTGTTTCATGTTGATGTTGCTTTGTGTGTGTTTCATGTTGATGTTGCTTGTTGCATTTCGATCTTGCATATTGCATTTTGGTGTTTTACATTGCATTTCACATATTTCTTCTTGCATAAGTTGCATGTTATAATGGACCAAATCCCTTGTCGAATACTCTTTTATTTTCTATATGTTTTTTTAAGAATTATTTCTTCTATATATCTATCCCCTTCTATTACAAAGCGAGTTTCACATATAATATGAAAAAATTGTGACAAGAATCACATCCCTTTATACTAATCAATTAAATATATATTACTTATATTATATATAGAAGGTATTAAAATAATTATCTGTATATAGTATCGTTGTACATTATAGTTAGAAATATATTATTGTCACAATATTTGTTTTAATGATTATTTATCCACAAAAATTTATGCATGTTACACTCTCCCCTTAGTTTTTTCGTTTTACATGGATTTGTTTTTTAATTTTTTGTTTTAATAATTATTTATCCATGAAAATTTATATATGTTACACTCTGCCCTTAGTTTTTTGTTTTACATGGATTTTTTTTTATATTTTTTTTATATGAAAGGCTTCACTTAATAATATCCCATAATAACTAGTGTATACATGCCTAAATGCCTAAATTATAAGAAAATTAGTATGAGTTATCTATTTTGCAACGTCTCCAATACAAATGAGTTAGCCATTCCTAAGTGTATCCTTTTCCATTGTTTAAAATAAGAAATACACATTTCATGAGCTAACCCATACATGGAGCTAAATTTAACGAGAGGGGGATCTATTGTACTTAGCCTACATAAATAATAGAAGATCTCAAAAATAGTTTACAAAATATGATCATGAAACACCATAAAGAAGCTAAAAACCAAGAGAATATGATGTTTAGAAGATATATCTAGGAGGTAAGACCTCTTCACTCTAATGAATGAAATTATGGATCAAGAGAACATTACCTTTTTTAGCATTCCCTTTCTCTACACACACATAATATGAGGCATGGAGCTAAATTTAACGAGAGGGGGATGTATTGTACTTAGCCTACATAAACAATAGAAGATCTCAAAAATAGTTTAAAAAATATGATCATGAAACACCATAAAGAAGCTAAAAACCAAGAGAATATGATGCTTAGAAGATATATCTAGGAGGTAAGACATCTTCACTCTAATGAATGAAATTATGGATCAAGAGAACATTACCTTTTTTAGCATTCCCTTTCTCTACACACACAATATGAGGATTGGTTGGAGAGATGGAGGGTTCAAGGTAGGGTTTCATTTGTGTGAGGATGAGAGTGTTTTTTTTATTTGATTGATGTGAAGGAGATCAACAATCTGAGTATGAATTAATCCATATCAAAGGGGATTTATTTGAATGGTAGTGATATGACCTAATAAAAATCATTATTAAAAGGTTGGCCCAATCTACCACAAGCATATCATGACTGAGGTAGGAAGGGTTCCCCATTAGCAAGTTTTGATTTCCATGGCACATCTAGTGAGGGATCGATCAAATTGGTGTGAAGGATATCTACAATGAAAGTATGTATTACTCCATATTTGAGGGGATTCTCTGAATGGTAGTGATGTGACCCAATCAAACTAATTATTAGAAGGTTGTCCAAGTCTACCAAAGGTATATCAAGATTAGGGTAGGAAGGGTTCCCCATTAACAATTTTTGGGTCCCATGAAGGCTTGAATATAGTTCAACGTGCATGTCATCTATTTCAATACTCCCAAAGCGTGACTTGAATTATATTGGAATGTCAACTTAGCTCATGTCATATGCCAATGTGGTAGGAGTTTATAGTAATTGGAATCATGGTGCCATTATCAAAATGATTTTTTCTATCATAAATGGTGTATCTAGCACTAGGTTGCAATGATCATTATAGGTATTGGTTGGGGATATTATTGCAAGGATGATTTTTACCAAAAACCACATAGGTTGTGGGATCAAGTGAGAGAAAGGAGCCTTAGGTTGTGGATGGAGGTGAGGTGTGTTGAAATCAAAGTGATAAGGATATAATCTTTTTTCCAAGGTCATCATGTGGTAAGTTGAATCAAAAGTATCAACCCAAGGAGTAAGTGATTTTTCTATAGGATGTCACTATTGATTATAGTATGAGTCTATATGCTGGTGAAATTGCATGTAAATCCTTCACTCTCAGTTATTTTTGGTAATCTCCTAGATGAACATTGTATGGGTGTTATGAAAAATACATATAAACATTCTTCAACCACTAGCGATGATCTCAGTTCTATGAGTGATTCCCTGGTGCAAAAGAGGCCTCCTTTTGAAGACAAAATCTCCTCTCGGGGGAGAATAATGAACAAAACATATTTTGTCAAACTCAAAACTAATAAGGTAAAATTGGTGTTGTAGGTGGCAATGGTTAGAGATAGCATATCCATGTACCAAAACAATGCACTCATAGGTTGGCTCAATGGTTGATAGATCGAAGAGGAAACTCTAAAGAAATGGTTATCTAAGAAATGGAAGCCTAGCATTGGATATGTCCCTTATTTTCACATGGTAAAAAAAGGTTTATTTATTTTTATTTTGGAGTCTCATGAGGACAAGGTAAATATTGGTCACAAATTGTGGCATTGGCATATGTATCATCTATCATTGCATGAATAGGTTCATTTATTTGATCCTCTCTCATTGTATGACTACATTC
>JASDQU011027764.1:31580-47797 GCA_032191745.1 Picea mariana | reverse complement strand
GCAGAGGAGGCAGGTTGTCTGGACACAGATAATTGGCACATGTATTTGTTGATTTGTGTATGACAGTGTGAGACGATTGTATTTTACTGAGAGCTCTTGGATTAGAGTTTTGTATGAGATTGTTTCATGATCCATGATATACATAATATATGATAGTGGGGTTTTTAGCTTTACGCTTTCCTGGTAAAATTGTTGTGTTATGTGTTCTTAATATTTCACTTTGTGATCATGGTTTAATTTTCCGCAAGAATAATAGTAGAAGCGATTCTATATTTAAAAGTGGCATATAATTATTAGATCAGGAGAATCACAGGAAATACTTAATTTGTATTGAAATTTGTACAGCTTCTGCCCACTTCGTGAAGTAATCGGTAGTGGTTAGAATCCATCTATGTTGAGCGCTTGATTGCAGATGGATTTCTCTGATGAATTCTAGGCCCCATTGTTGGAAAGGGGCTTCATCTTTTACTGGGATTAAGGGTAGGGAAAGGAACTTCTGCTTTCCAGCGAACAGTTGGCATGAATTACAGGCTCTGACCCTCGAATTCACATCAGTGAATAATGTTAGCCAGTAATATCTATCCCTTAAAATCTTGTAGGTCATTTCTCTCCAGGCATGGTGTCCTTCGCACACTCCTTCATGGAATTCTTTGATGACGCCTTCTATTTCATATTATGTTAGGCAACATAACAAGAAACCTAGAGGGTCTTTCCAGTATAGATGGCCATCAATAATACATCATTTAATTGTGTGCAGCTTCAAAGTCCTTGCTTTAGATGGAGTCATATCAGTCGGGCACTAAAGAGTAAGGAGGTATGTAACAATATTGTGATACTAGGTAGAGGTGGAAATCTTCTCTTCAATTCAAACTGTAGGCGCCTGATCATTAATTTCCTTTGTATCCGGGAGGGATTCATGTGATCCGAGTTTATTTATCCCGATCACCCTAAAATTTGATTCGGCTAACAGCTTTGCCAGGCCTTCACCTTTGACTAGCTTGGTTGGTTTCACTTCTAGATCAAACTCTTGAATTTTAGCTAACCATCAACATCTTCTCTCATCACTGTTCGATTAAACCGAGATGTCTTTGATAGCATTTGTTGGCATGTAAGCGATTATTTTGGAATGCAATACTATGTTCTTAAGGATTTAAGAGCCTTCACCATTGTGTATGCTTGATTCTCAAGTATATCATATCTTAATTATGCATCTCTGAGGCTTTTGCTGAAGAAGGATATGGTTGCTCGAATCCTTCCTTGTTCTTTTGCAGAAGTATCGATGCAACAGTATGTTTAGAAGAGAATGAGAAGATCATGAATTCATTTGTATAGTTCGAAATTGCTAGCATAAGAGCTTCCCCTATAGCTTTCTTGATGCGCTCAAAAGAGGATTTAGCTTCAGCAGTTTATTTCACTTCGTTTCCTTTCTTAAACATATATGTAATCATTTTAATTATTTCAACGAAGTTGGGAATAAATCTTCTCAAAAATTTGATCTTTCCTAAAAAATATTGAATTTATTTTTTGTTCCTAGGAATATTAATTGTGTCTATCGACTCAACTCACTTAGGGTCAACCTTGATTCCTTCTTTTGACACTATATGACCCAAGAGCTTACCTTCTTGCATAACAAAATGTGATTTCTTGGAATTAAGAAACAAACCAAACTTTCTGCATTTTTCGAAAGTCTGCATGAGGTGTAGCAGATGTTTTGCATCAAAGTTAGAAAAAACTTTCAAATCATCAAGATAAACAACGACGAATTTATCTCTCTCACCGAAAAACATGATGTCCATATCTCTCTGGAAAGTATCCCTTGCATTCATCAAACCAAATGGCATTGTATCGTACATGAAGGTTCCCCACAAAGTGGTAAATGCAGTATTTTATCTGTTGTCTTCATGGATAGCGATTTGATTATATCTGGAAAAACCATCAATCATGGACATCATGTTAGCTCCAACTACATTTTCTAGAACATGATCCATTTTCGGGAGTGGGTATTTTTCTTTGAGGGACGACCAATTTAAGTTTCTGAAATCTACACAGAGCCTTATTTTGCCATTTTTCTTTCTGACGGGGACTAAATTCACTACCCATTTGGAATACCTGAGTGGAACGATAATTTTTGCATCGAGAATTTTCTTGACTTCCCTTTCTATCACTAACAAGAGCATAGGGTTTATCTGTCTTAGTTTATGTCTAAAAGGTTTAATACCATGTTTTAGATGAATCTTATGTTCAATAACAGAGGTATTGTAAGTTTTCATATCATCATAAGACCAGGAAAAAACATCTTTGTACTACCTAAGCAACCCAACATAATTACTCTTCATTTGGGCTGAAAGGTATTTTGATATCTTGACCATTTTGTGATCTTCGTTAGTTCCTACATTACAGTCTTCAACTTCTTCGAGTTGGGAACGTAAGGTAGACTTTAAAGGCATGTCATCCTGGTCAAACAACATTTCTAAGGGGATCAGGCCTCTAGGAATCTGATTGTTCTTAAGCACGAGCATGCGGTGGTTTGCAATAATGTCTTGGAATTTTTCTGGGTTCTCCCCTTCTTGCATAACCCAAGAAGGATCGTTTTGGTTTTCCTGGTGTATGTGAGTTTCATAAAAATCATCAACCATCTCCAGAAACTGTTTGAGTTTCTCGTCGTATTCGAATACTTTCCAGTGTTGAACGTTGTTTGGGATCGAAGGTCTATGCCTCATTTCGATGTGATACTTCAATTTTAAGACAGTAGGGGGTATGAAGGTTGCAACAGCCTTGGCCAAGGAGTCATCTTGTTGGTTCTCCATCCTGGGAATAGAGTGAATATTAAAAGATGAGAAGAATTTCTCTATAAGGTCCCAGGTGCAATTCTTGTATGATCTTAACCTTGGATGCTTAGCTTGATATTGTTGTTTCACCTATTTTACAATAATCTCTGCATCACCATAAGCTATCAAATGTTGAATTTTTAACTTCCTTGCAACTTCTAATCCTAAAACCAGAGCTTCATATTACCAAGCATTATTCGTATAATCAATATCCCATTGTAATTTAAAAGAGAAGGGAATAACATACTCATCCCCTGGTGCCACGAATAAAACTCCATCTCCTGCTCCTTCGTAGGATGAGGCACTGTCGAAGAACATTTTCCACACTCCTTCTCTAACATTTACATTTTTCCTTGTTTTTTCTATTTTTTTATTTTCTTCTTCTGTACATTCTTCGAAATCATCATCTATAGATAATATACAATTTCCTAAGTCCTGATCAGCAACATAGACTAGGTAATTATTGGGGTTTTGAGGGTCACTTATAGTATACGCCAGTCTAGTTTCTTTGTACAATCATGTGAATTGCCCACCAAAAATTGGGATCGTAGCGTAAGTCATGTCTAGATGAACTAATCCTCCTAATTTGGAACCCCAAGACCTGGATAGAATCATGTTGTACTTTGTAGGGACATCAGCAATGACCACATCCATAAGGATACTTTTCACAGGGATCTGAGAAATATTTACTACCAAATCTTTAATCATGCCTAGACACTTAACCTTTCTAGAATCAAATGAGTACAAGTATTGATAAGGTCTAGTAATTTCGAGGCCCAACTTTTCCGTGATGATTTTCAGCATTAAATTATGAGAGGCCCTAGAATCTAACATGCAATTTTGGAGTAAATGTTCATGCACAGTCAGTGTAATATAGAATGGAGCAACAAAATCTTTATTTTTTTCGATGTGTGGACCGAACATGATTGTTGGTCTTTCATCCTGTAGATTAATAACACATGCTTCACATTCAACATCGGAAAAAATTATCACTTTAGTGATCTGCTTTTTATAAATCAGGTTTTTTGCAAGTTCAACCAGAGGCATTGGGATTTTAATTTTACTAATTTCATTTTCCAAACTGAAACCTCCAATTATTTTTTCTATTTATCTGGTTGGAACTTTCGTTGCTCTATTTACGATTTATTAGTTTTCATTGTTCTTGTTTCAACTGGTTTTGTTCGGGCAGCTTGTGTTTCAGTTGGTGTTTTAGTAACTTCCACCTCATTCATTTTTCTTCGCAACAAAATATTTTTTGGTGGAACATTCATAGATTTTTTCTCTTTGGGCCTTAAATCATACCTTTATTGGAGTTCGGCCATTATTGAGTCGTGGAGACCTTGATACGTAGAATCTCCCATATTGTTGATGCTTTCCTCATTATTAAACAGGTATTCTAGGTCTAAATATTTCTCATAATCATGCCTAGTTAAGTGTGGCTCCAGATCATCATCGCTAAGTTTATTCAGATCTTCTTCTAACTCCTCATAATTTTGAATTTCATCCCTCTGCATAAAAAAATTAGTTTTAAACAGAGCTTAGATATTTTGATCTTCATTTTTTACTTGTCTCTGTTGCATCTGGGGTTAGGGTTTCTCTTGAACTGATTCCTAATGTAAGTATCAAGTTTGGCTTGATCTAATTCCATTCTGGATATTTTGTTTGATAAATCTTTGATTATCTTGTCCATCTCATCCATTTTTTCTTTTGTGGACTTCCCAGATCCAGAGGGTCCTACATGTTCTTTGAAACGCCTAGGTTCTTTGGTTCCCATATCAACCTTAGTTTTTAATTTCCTGGATGCCATCATATTGGATTCAATTTCTATGGCATCGTATTGCATTCCTAACAAGGTGGTAGATATTTTTTCTCTTAAGAGAAGGGAAAAGTCAGGTTCAAAATCCCCTACAAAAGTTACTTTTGCAGCAAGTTGAGAAGGTTTGACTTCAGCTAGGATTTTTTTATACAGTTTAATGAACCTCTGGGTAAATTCAAGGACTTATTCAAAATTATTCTTTCTTAAAGCCCTGAACTCGGTTAAATAATAAAGATGGTCTTTTTTCTTGCCCCACTGTCTTAGGAAGGCATTTTATAGTTCGTCATATGATCATATGGAACCTACAGGGAGTCCCTTGAACTAGGTTCTCACTTGTCCTTCGAAGGCTTGTACTAATAGCCTTGAGTAAACATCCTTGTTTTCGATACCAAGGATATCAAAAAACCAATCAAAAAAAGCTATGTGTATAGTTGCAGTTAGATCTCCTTCTCCCATGAATTTGGGGAGGTTCTTCATGTAATTTTTGGGCAAATCATGAAGGACAACACGGAGGAACAAGGGAGAATATATAGAAGCTGCCTTGGAAAATATTATAGGAGGTTGACCTTGTCCACTAGCTCCACCACCTCCGTCACCTCCAGCACCAACCATTGGAAATCTAGGAGACAAACTTCGGGGAATAAAAATGAAATTTTCAAAAACTTCGAGGCACTAAGTTGCTGACTTCTCGTCTACCTCGGGGTATGGTGAAGGAAGTTCGGGAAGAAAACCGCTAGGATATGGAATATCTATATGAGGAGGAAAAGGGAAATTTGGGTTGGTTTCCTCAAATTTACAAGATGTATATATATGAGAGACGATATGGAATGAATCAGGGTATAAACAGTGCTCTTGAGAGTGTCAGGAAACTGAAACCTTCACTTCGGGAAAGGAGAGAACCGGAAGGGTTTCAATGACAACAGGTATCGAAAGGGATCTTTTGTTCTTACTGGTAAAAGTATATGTCAATTCAATCTCAACTTTTATCTCGGGAACACTTACCTCTGGAGTTTCGAGTTTAGCTTAAAGTTTACTAGTTGACGCCTCTTCAGAATGAATTTGTTTAAAAATTTCTTTAGGGGTTAGTTCTTCAATCGGAACCTTAGCATTAACCTGCGTAATTTTGGGTTGATACACTTTACCTGTTGATGCAACAGTCGATTTGAGATATCCCTTTGGTTTCAACAACTTCTCGGCATCTGGCACTGGTGTGGTCTACTTGTCGTCTAGATTTTTCCTCGTATTCTTTCAACCAAATTCTAGTTTTATCTATGGTGGAGTCGCCAAGTGAAAAATAAAATAATCCTTATTTATGTATTCAATCTTTGTTCACCATCAAAGATCAAAATTTAACTTGTTGTTTTCCCATAGAAAATGATTGTGTTTCTTCATCCCCGACAACGGCACCAAAAAGATGTTTTTCCTGAGATTAATCTTAAGGCTCAAAGAGTAATGTCAAGGATCATGAATGTTTGAAGATAATGTTTTAAAAGAGTGCTTTTCCTACCTTTAATTATATAAGAAATTATCCTTAAATGAAATTAATAACAGGACAGTACAGAGGTTGTACTTCGTTGTCTGAGTCACAATTATAATATCAAATGGTATGAAGGAAAGTTGAAAAACTATTAAACAAAGCTAGGCATCAATTGCAGATGAGTATCCCCTTGTTTACAGTGGAAGGGAAGTAGAGAGAGCACCCTTGAACATAATCTGAAATGCAGTAATTCAAGCAACTTGCAGGTCTTGTTTTACTTACAGTATATACAGAGGAAAAATTTCTTACCTAATGAATTGTTGATATAATGTGACCACAGTAGTTGTAATACTAAATTGCATTCAATCACTTTTCAAGAAATTACATAAAGAAATTTGGAGAAATGAAAATACAGAGGAAACACATCACTTAAACTGAACTAAAATTAGAATCTTTGTATGCAGTTGTATTAATACTCAAAAAGGAGAGTTCTCTCTATTACATATGGCAAGAAGCAACCTTGAATAGATCTTGAATCTATGTACTTATACAAAAACTCTCACAACTCAAAATGGTTGGACTTCTTACAATATTTGATTAAAATAGCATATATCTGAATAAGACAACAGTGTGTAAAATCTGATGAGCTTCGTTGGTGTTCTCCTCTGTCTCTTCATCTTCTTGGAAAAAATGCCTCTTTTCCTTAGTCCTTTAGGCTGAATACAGATGTCATATAGGCCACCTTAATAATTCGATATACTTTCTTTCCCATTTTAGTTTTATTGTCGTTTGTCCCTCCAGACATGTTCAGCAATGCAACGAATCACAGTTGAGATCGAGGAGGAAGGATAATTGGATGAATGGCACTGCATGGCTCGTTAAGGAATGGATAACGGGCACTTGAAAAAGTAACCGCTTGTGGAAAGAATGATAATGGAACAAGTGTATGATGATGAATTAGGGATACGTGGAGATTAGAATGTGAGTGAATGAGATAAGGTAGGGAGGGAAAAAAGTAAAGGGAATTGTGCATGTTTTCTTACTTGCTCCCAACTTTGCTTGCTTTTCCATGTTCAATACATTGGTTGCATCTATCCAATAATTATACCATGAACCTTGAGGGTTCAATTGTTTCATTTACCTCGAAAGTTAATCATTTCCTTTCTACTTGAGGCAGATTTTCTTGGATCCTTTTCACTTCTTGAGTTGTGGCTTGGAACTATGAGCTCGGATTCACTAGCCATTTATTTATATTAAGAAGATCAATTTGGCTCATTTTTTGAATGGTTGTTAGATTTTCTTCTTTGCTCTTTCTGGAATTGTTGTCTAATGATGATAACACTTCTAGGCAAGCGTCCTTTACCTCCCTGGATAATCTTTTTCTCTCTACCAAATTTGTTTCCCAAACCTTTAGGGCCATATCACCTCTTAATTGTTCATAAGGAGAGAGCAGAGGAAAACCAGGGACATTATATTTATGCACCAAAATGATGGCTTCTTGAAACTTAGCTCGGGTTGAGCAGGATTTTATTTCCTTGGCATAGATGTCTTTCAGATAAAGGTCTACTGTCTGTTAGAACTTTTGGATGAAATCTACCTTCAAAAAAAGGTCCTGCTGGGGAATTTCCAGCTTCTCATTTATTTCTAGTGCTTGAGTTTGGAAGGTCGAGATATCTATCGAGGTACCTTTGATTAGGTTCAATCTAGCATGAAATTGTTCTATCAATTCATCTTGTTGAGTGACCAATCCTCAGTTCATTTCTGAACTCTGATGGAGCTCCTCAAGGTTGGCCTAAAGCTGTTGGATTTGTTGTCGATCATGAGCTCTGGTTTGCTCGAAGTCTTGACTCATCCTGTTCCTGATAGTATGTTCCATGGCATGTATTTGACTTTGCAAGTTATCTACCAATAGGCACTTATGTCATAGTTGTTTGGCCAAATTTCCACAGACCATTGATTGGCAGTGGCAAAAGCACCTAATGAACCGGCAACTTCCTTTGCAAATTCTAGATAATCTTGGTCATTACCGTCATACATCATCCTCTGCCTTTTAATTATCGCCCCATATTTCTTGTGTGATTCCTTTTTCAAAATGGATTTATGTTTTCTACTAAAAAAGAAATCTGAAGGAGGAATCTCTTCGGGCGAGATGGTAGAAATGAATGGGCTCCACAGTGGTCGGGGTCCAGTTCCAATTCATCAATGGAAAAGGTGTCATGAAACAAATGGCATCCATGATATATGCCGACATGTAAAAGGGGGCAGGCTGTCCTTTTGACTTTGTTGTTTTATATTCAGCAATCCCCTTGGCCAAGTTATCGGACAGCATTTTGGCCCAATTGAAAGTGAAACCCATTGTTACCTCGTGTATGATGGATACCCATTCCACCGAGAAATGCGTAGGGATATTCTTCCCAAAAAATCGACATAAAATCATGGCTACATTCACCATATGAGCGTCCAGAGATGTTGTGGCATATGTAACATGAGCATTGGTTCTGAATATCTCTAGGTGCCCCCACCAAGACTTTATTATATTGTGACAATTCTTAGCGTACTGGACGCACTCCTTTTGCTCGAACTCTAGAATGAATGCAGCATTGTATGTATATCTAGGATTAGGGGAGATTTTATACAATACTTGCATATGTTCCGGTCGGAAAGAGCCGACGGAAACCTTCTGATGGTTTACAATGCTTCTGGTCTGGATGTCAACATGTTATAAGGCCCAGCTTATCATGTCATTATAAGGCATGAGTCTCGGCCTTGCAGCGATCTTGTGTAGCTCTAATTGTGCTATGTGTCTAATTTCGGTTGCATAAGTGTCATCCTCTTCTTCGTTGGAGTCCTTTGGACAATTTATGATTTCACGTTCCAGAATCTCAAAAACCTGTGTCCAATTTTTAATAGTGTTTGTGGCTCACGGCGTTGTGTCCAACAAAATGTATGCATTTGGGTTTGAATCCTTGCCTGTTGCATCAGGCTTCTTCGTCATTTTTCATGGTGCCATAATTTATAAGATAAGAGAGTGAGGTTACCTTTTGCAGAGAAAATCCATGAGTCTTTCAAATAGATAGAACTGCTAATTTGCGTGAGGTGAAAATGAATTCAAAATTGAAGTTCTTTTATTCAAACTAGATTCATTGATTTTTGTATAGCTTCACTGACAGAAAATTTATTAACGTTAATGGGAAATTCTACCTAGTGATCCACAATGCACGTTTGAATCATTATCCTTAATTATTCATAAATGCCATCAACACTTCGACGGTTTGCATTCGGGAGTTTTAGATGTGACAGAGTGGGAACCTCTAGAATCACGAATCCATGAAAAGATTAATCTATGCATAATCGCTTGTAAAACTTTAATTAATCATGTTTAAGATGGTGCGTTAACTTCAAGTTCGAAATTCAGGGACTTTTAATGTATCTCGAGAGGAACTTCTCGAAACCCAAAATTGCAAAGGAATTAATTATCTAGTAATTGATTTTAATTCCTAATTAATTACATTTAACTTGAAGTATTTCGGAAGTTCGGACTTCGGAAATTTTAGAATACAATTCAAGGGAAACGTCTGAAATATGAAATACGAAGTCATTTATTATCTCTTGATCATTATTAACTTAATTATTTAATGTTTAATACTTTGGCATTTTGATATTTCAGTGATTCGTGAATTCATTCTTTGTTAAATTTCTGAAGGATCATCTCACGTAGTGACGTATTATAGACTAGGTCATTCTGACATGTAGAGGAAAGGGAGGTGCCACACATTAATTGTCATCGTGTGAATCCTCCAACATTAAATGTCAAAAATGAGTGCCATGTGTCAACTCAGGAAAGACTCAAAAGGTACACATGTCCTACGACTTGTGCCTTTAAAAAGGTTTAGGAAAAATTTTGAGCAGACACCTTCGGGTTTCAGAGTTTCATAGTTTTGATTGTTAAGAATTATTGAAACATCCGAAGCGCGAAGCTCCGAAGCGACTATTAGAGATTTACCTCTTTAAAATTCAAGCGGCTCCAAAACTCCAAAGGTATTAGGATCGTTCAATCAAAAGGAAAAACTCATCAACGGCGGATATCATGTGTGCCTTATTATTAACCAACCAGCAAATGAATTTGATTTAAAATTAAAATGTCATTTACCAATTTTTCATTTTCTTTGGGTAGAATTATATTTTCATTTGGTGAAAGGAATAAAGCTCAAAAGTTCAGAATTGTATGTGTTCCAACAAGTTCCTTGATGTACTCTGGTATTTCTATAGTAATGGAAACTCAATCAGATGATGTCCCCATTTCTTACATATTTCATAGTATCCCCCTCCTAGTAGTGGATTTGGTGCTCCAATCACCAAATCCACTACTAGGAGGGGGATGGTGGCCTTAGTCACCAAATCCACTACATTTGGAGCTCCAGTCACCAAATGTTGCACAATTTTTTGGCATTCGTCCTCATGGTGGCCTTCAGTACTACACTTGGTACACCATACCTTATCTTGTTTCTCCTTCCCTTTTGTAATTGTTTCTAATTGAATTTTCAATTTATCTAACTATGTCTGGACTTGCGCCATCCCCCTACCTTCTCTTATGGGAGATGCTTCCAATTTCATTGGAATCTCCAAAGCTTTAGGTTGCAACGCTACCTTATGTTGAATCAATAATCGGTGAATGTGTGGTAGTAGTCCTACAATAAACCACTCTTGATGTTATTGAACATGGATCTGGAATGTCAATCTACCCATCAGATCCTTAAAATGTTGGTCATAATCCCAAACTAACTCATTTTGTACTTTTTTTATTTCCTTCAACTCTATAATGTAATGTGATTCAGAATTTGGCTTCTTGAACTCTTTCAACAATGCTTGTCTAATCTCTTCTAACATCCTTGATTTTCCTTTAAGTGTGATACTCTGCAATTCCATGTACCATACTAATGCACGGCCCCTAAATGTTGATTCCAACTATGCAATATTTATAGCATCATCTTGTAAATTATTTGCAGACCAAATTCTTTCACAGATGAATAAATGTTGTTTTGGGTTCTCCAACCTGACTCCCTGGACCTTAAGTAGTATCAGGGTGTCATCTAACCCTGCCATGTTGTTTTGTGTAGTTCCTCCCCTCAGTGATGCTAGTTGACTCTAACTCAGCACACTGCTTCCACTGCTCTAGCTACTACTACTATATCTTCCCCTGCTAACTATAAGTGATTTTGACAAATACTGAAATGATATTTCTTTCTAGGTGATGCACACAAGGTTGTGGAATCAACATGGGATCTAGTCTAAGTAGGAAATATCGGCTCGTCTATTATAGGATTGAACTGAAAGTCCTCTTCATCTCCTTCTATGTATGGTATTTCTATGATATGTACTATTTCCCATGGTTCTCTCCCCTTAGGCTCATTGTGTGGATCTCCTTTCTCAGCTTCAGTATTTAGCCTCTTGTACCTTCTTGCACTATGCAATACTCCAAACTCATCTTCCTCTTCTAATAAAAATTCTTCGGTTCTCTGCATCCCCAAACCCTCTCTTCCTTCTCCATTTCTTCCTTCATTATTTCCTACCTTTAGAATATCCTCTTGCCATCCCCTGATTCCCCTATGTTCATGAATCTCCTTAGAAATTAGACTCCATTTTCATCACACACTTGTCGCACAACAACATCGTTATCCAAGTACCCAATTATTTCATAAACCTTCTATGCGGAACCTTGAAGAAATCCCTCTCTGCAATATTGTATGACTGGGTACTATCCACTACAAATTCTATAATATAACCTCCCAATATATTGTCCAACCAAAAATCCATTGGATGAGAATTCTTGTTACTTACAGAATTCAACTTCCTTACCAAAATAGACTTCCATTTCCTTGATGCTACGATTCAGTACCTTCCAGTATTCTCCACAAATATTTCTAACCACTCAGTTAAGATAATTAGAAATTCTCCAAATAAAATATCATGCAGCTCTGTGTACACATACCTTTGCATCCATTTCTCATCGCTCAGCTGAGGGTTTCTATTATCTTTTTGATAAAATTATTGGTCTTTCCCTTCTATCCATTTTGATATTTCTTTCTTATTCATCCTCCAAAACATTCCCTCAATCATAGATTCTGGATCCTGGAAACAAAATCATTTGTTGGCACACGGTGGTAAGACCCTAGGTCTAAGTTATCTAACCAACAAAACCCTTCAAATACTGGCACTTTCGGCATCACCTGTATGCAAGTGAAGTCTCACCCGAGGCATCTATTGGGGTTGCAGGAACAAGGGGATGGGAGGCGTTCATCATATTCATTCTTAATTATCATCTCTGTGTGCATTATCATGTGTTTGTTATTCCTTGGTTACTTAGTAATTGATTTTATGCAGTACCACCATTATGAAAATTGCAACATAAATATTCACCATAACATCCATAAATACTGCACAATAATCATATATTAACCAGATATAGTCTAACATGCATAAACCTGCTATTCAGAAACAATCACATGAATCACACACATAGAGACACAGAGTTAACGTGGCTCACCCAACTTTGGGCTACATCCACAACGGTTGGCTTCCTTATTATGCTTTCTGTAATCATCACAAGCTTGAGCACTGTTCTTACAATAGATATATCATGATATATTGCTCCATCTTTCCTAGCTGCTCTGTAGTGCAATCCTCTTTCTGCAATCTCTCCCTAGACCTCCAGACCTAGACTCTCTCTCATTCTCATTCTATTCTCTCAATCTCTTCATAGCGGCTACAACTTTATCTTTGGTCCAGCACAACTTCAATAGCCTATTCTACCCGAACCATTACATATTTATACATAGAATTTAGGGCTCAAAACTCTACTTGATTATCCCCAAGACCCTCTCACAACTCATTCCGACTCATTACAACCCATGTTAACTTGTTGTTTGGGCGTGTTTTTCCTACTTTTGCGTTTGGATGCTCCTTTTGCATTCCTAACTATTTTTCTTCCTACCTCTGTGTGTCTCTTTGCTTTTGCATGACGAGTTGTTGTCCTTCATTTTTTCCTACTTTATCTTCCTTCTTTATTCTCTGTATTTATTCTTGTGATTTATTCTCTTCCAATTATAATTTTACTGCACACTTTTCTCTTTCCTTCCCTTCCTTATTATGTTGCTAATCATATCCTCCATACTTAATATTTTCCTCAAAATTGTATCCAAAATGTCTATCCAACAAGCCCCAGAAGAGAGGAAGGGAAGCATATACAAGAATCCCCACATTGATCTACACAACATATTGCAAACAAGACAGAGGGACAGAAATCGTCAGGGGCAGTTACCCTTTTCCATTGATGTCAAAGGGGGAGAGAAAGAAACAAAGCATGAATATAGGGGGGGTACATGAATATAGGGGGAGAAATGATCACATGGGGAGCATGAGTGTTGCCATCAATTCCAAAGGGCGAGATTGTTTGAAAATTGGTTGTCATTGATGTCAACCCTAGAATAATTCTAGAAGCCTTTAGAAGTGATGGGTGTATGTGAAGAAGTCTCCAAAGTGGTCCCCTTATGGCCCTGATAGGAAGATTCTTTATAGAATTCTACAAGAATCCTTGGAAATATTTTTAAGTGGTTAATAAGCCCCAGAGGTGTGGTCATGAAACTCAAAGTTAATTAAAGAAAAATATCATGAAGGACATTGCAAATACATGCAAAACTCTCATAGATGGATACTCCTCTTCATGTCATTTCTAACGGTAGGTGTCCACGTGGTTCCTTATGGTTGAGAATTTATACCCTCTTAAAGATGAAGCCCCAAAGTATTTTTAAAAATCCCTTAAGCGATTGCAACAAGACGTTATAAGTTGGCCCCAAAATCAAGAAAAGGAGAATAGTTGTTGCAAACAAAAAGTTACATGTCATCTCAAAGATCAAGTAAAGAAGTTACTTGGAAGGGTATAAATACACATCAGGAACCTCTCATTTTACATCTAAGAAAGTGTGTGAGTGTGTGGAATGGAACTAGCATAAGTGAGTTTTCACTTGTGCTAGGAGGATTGGTGATCTCAGCAAGGCGAATATGGACTAGGAGAAAGCAGGTCAAGGAGAGAGAAGTGTATGGAGGTGATCATACCAATTTTTTGAAGTTATATGTAGTTTTTAGAAGGGTGAAGTGTGTATATACATGGGTTGTAGATGGACGAATCACGTATAGGGTATACATGGATTCCAGTGAAGCAAAGAGCAGGTGTTTGCAGGTTGATAGTGGATGAAACATGTATCTATGCAAAAGTTTGAAGAAGGTATTATTCTCTTAATGATGAATTTGAGGAAGGTATGATGGTATGAGATCGTATGCTCCAGGTTTTCACCGAATGAAAGGTATGTTTTCTATGTGTTTTGAGGCTTGTATCTTGGAGTTTATGTTATATGATTGAACCATATCTTGGAGGTTATGGTATATTCTTTAAGGCATATCATTGATGGTTTGGAACATGCTTAAGGCATGTTTTGGCACATGTTTGAGGCTTGTATCTTGGATATTTTGGCACATGGTTTGAGACATGTTTAAGGCATATATTGGAGACCTTTGGCACATGATTTGGTGCATATCTTGGAGATTTTGGGAATATTATTTGAGGGGTATTATTGGTGAGAATGGCATGAGATTTATGTGGTTATTGGGTTGAACCAGCTTTGATGATTATGATGTATCAGTATCAGTAACATCAACAGTGACAGGTTGAGTCTCCTATTTACCATGATAATGATGTATTAGTATTAGTAATAGTTAATATGACAGATTGAGTCTCTCATTTATATTCCTTGGAGGTTGGGTGGCACATGGTAAGATTGGTTTCTTCAAATAGTAGGTTGGTGCTTGCAAGGGAGTTGCAGCTCCCTTTGATTTGGTGCTCATAAAACTAGTGGGTTGGAGCTTCCTTCCAGTTGTTGTTGGAGAATTTAGCGAGTTGTATCTTCCTTCAGGTCAAAGCATGTAAATAGGGGGTTGGTGCCTCCTTCCAATTCGTGCTAGAGAATCTTGGAAGTTGGTGCTTCATGTGGATGTAATATTCAAGATATATATTAAAAAGTGTTCTATGGTTTTCTCCCATTTGGGTTTCCATGTAAAAATCTTGTGTACTGTGTATATGTGGTTATATGTTGATGATATATTGAATGCAATCATAAGTGATAAATTTTTGATAACTTAATGTTTACATGTTATGGTTGAAAATGGAAAAAAATGCTCAATATTGATTCACCCCTGTTGGCCCTTGACCAAGTTTTGAAGAATACTTGGTCATATTTGACCACTTTTTGGACTACGACAGCTTGCTAAGGAAGGAACGCAACGCGAAGCAGAAAGTAAGGAAGCAAGACCTATTTTTGGGTCCATTTTAGGGTTTTGGTTTGATGTAACGAGAAAGGGATGTTGGCCCGTGGGTTTACCCATGCTTAGGCCCATTTTGTAATCTATAAATAGGCAATGTAAATAGAGGAGAATGATAGTAACGTAGACATCTATGTGATGTATAACTGAAAGCTTAGTGCTAGTAATTAGATCTTTGTGATCATATGTATCTTAGACTGCTCTATGCATGAGATCGGAAAGCTAAGTGCAAGTTGTGCTAGTCTTGTGCTGAAGAGCAAGGAAGAAGGATCTAGCAAGCTATGCAGATCTTCTATCCTGTGCGAAGTAAGGGTCATTGAAGCTCTGTGTTGTAATTTCTTGACCGAGATAATATAAAGAAGACCTTGTGGATGTAGCCCCAGGGTGGGGGTGAACCATGGTAACTGTGTGTATAGTGCTTTGTGCTTCAATCTAATATGTTTATCTCTTTCTTGGCTAAGTGCTTGATGTGATTAAGTAGATCTAGTTATGCTCTGTGTTGATGATATATGAATGAACGTTAGATATAATATATAAGATGCTTAGTGCTTGATCTGTTGAATCTAACCTATATTTTTGTGGCTAAGTACTGAATCATCTTTAGTATAAGTATTCACTGCGATGCTTTGTGCTATCTGTGAAGTACTAGACAGGTTAAATATTCATGAAGGATCTATGCTAAGTGTCATGTAAAATATATAATCACATATCAGTGTCCCAGCTA